>CAUYRH010125089.1:0-16079 GCA_963574655.1 Perodicticus potto | reverse complement strand
TCTTTCTATTATAACCTGTTATTTAAGGGAATACTAGTGATTTCTTCTGAATAGGGTGTAAAACTTGTTCCGAATTACTCTTCCTCAGTCCTGCCTGCCAAGAACTCAAATGTAACTGTGATAATGCGACCCTTCCCAGGTGTATTGGCAGGTATGTGTGTGATCTCAGAATGCACAGGTGACATAGATAGGATATGACAGCTGGTAATGGTGGATTCATTTACATTGTTTACACTTCTATGACTAGGCCTTAAGGGAAGGTCAGTTTTTTAAAAACCAAGTAGTGTCTTCTTAAATCTCCAAATACATGTCAAAAAACAAGGGTATTTCTGCTTAAACTTTGTTTTTGCTGAGTAATACAGTCAAGCAAGTTTGTTTCCAAGTGACCCATTGAACTGTGTAAGCATTTTTTGTTTATTTCAAATAAAATATATTTCTATTATTTAAATAAATAAATAAATAAATAAAAAAGTAGCCAGGTGTTGTGGCAGGCACCTGTAGTTCCACTTACTCAGGAGGCTAAGGGAAGAAGATTGCTTAAGCCCAAGAATTTAAGGTTGCTGTAAGCTGTAATGCCATGGCACTCTACCAAGGGCAACAGAGTTAAAACTCTTGTCTCAAAAAAAAGAAAAGAAAAGAAAAACTCCCAGACAATGCCTGTGGCTCATCGAGTAGGGCGCCGGCTGCATATACTGAAGGTGGCGGGTTCAAATCCGGCCTCAGCCGAACTGCAAAACAGAAAAATAGCCGGGTGTTGTGGCGGGCGCCTTTAGGCCCAGCTACTCAGGAGGCTGAGGCAAGAGAATTGCCTAAGCCCAGTAGTTGGAGATTGCTGTGAGCTGTGTGATGCCACCGCACTCTACGGAGGGCGATAAAGTGAGACTCTGTCTCTATAATAAAAAAGAAAAGAAAAGCTCCCGTACTGTATAAACCTTCCATATCACCAATTAATAATCTCTCTAAGCTATTCTGGGTCTCAGATGTGAGGAAAAACAGAAAATAATGACAGGTTTCCATGTACTTATATAAAAAAACGGGCGGGGGGGGGACCTGTGGCCCAAAGGAGTAGGGTGCTGGGCCCATATGCTGGAGGTGGAGGGTTCAAACCCAGCCCGGGCCAAAAAAACTGCCAAAAAAAAAAAAAAAAAAGTTTGAGTTGCCAGAGCTATAAGTAGTATAATGATGAGGAATATAAGCATTCTATTCTAAGGAGCTTCCAATCCTGTTCAGAATAAATCGAAGTTAACTGGCAGCACCCTCACCCTTTATTACCTCATTGTGGACATCAAATAAACCCTGCTGGATCTTCCTATATATTTCTTTGGCTGTGTTAATGAAGGCCTGAAGGAGACAGAAATCACATTATCGGTATCTAGTTTAGGTAGAGAAAAGAGAAAAGAGATTGTTAAGTATTCATATTTGGATTTCTAAGGCGAATTAGGAACCATTAGGAATTAGTAAAATTATAGATGGTCCCCCAAATGACACTATAAAAACCATTGAGAGTAGTTTCAAAAAGAAAAAAAGGATTATATGACATTCTGCTACTGATCCTAGATGTTCCTAGGATTCCTAGGTTGGCACTTTCTGCAAACAAAACAAACATGTTCTTTTTTCCGTCAGTTACTGAAGATAGCATCAATGCCAGGCCTAGGAATAACTTCAGCAGAACTCATTCGGTACTCCAACTAAAGTGATTTATAAGTTACAGTGATATATAATCCACACTTATCAATTAATGTTACCCAAAGCAAAATTAAACTAAGAATCTGTGTAAAAGAAAATGACATGATTTCCTCAAAAGGAGACATTCTGTTACTATGACCAAAAGACATCCTTTTTTTACCCATGACTTATGAGAGAAAAGAATTCTAAATAAAAGGAAGATAATGGATAATCTCTGAAGAGTTTGCCCCATTTCTTTCCAAAAAGTACCTCTTCAACATTGCAGGCTGTTTTGGCTGAAGTTTCCATAAATATAAGTCCATGCTCCCGAGCAAAGGCCTCTCCTTCTTCTCTCTTCACATCCCTGCGAGACTCTAGGTCACTGCAAGAGGTTAATTAGGAAGAAAACTAAAGAAAAATCCAAGTGAAAGAGGAAAGTCTAGTTCCAACTAAAGAATCCCAGAATGGTTTCGACTCCCAGTTAATCAATAAAGAAGGTTGATCCTACATGATACTCTCTTAAATAGGGTTGCTGATTTCTGTAGCTTTTTGGAAAATAATCTTCAGATTCAGGACAGCTGCTGCATGATTGAAGCTAATATAATATACCTAACTCTATTATGGCCAAGTGCAATGGCTCACACCTGTAATCCCAGCACTCTGGGAGGCCAAGATAGGAGGATCACTTGAGGCCAGGAGTTTGAAACCACTGGGCCACATAGTGAGACTGTATCTCTAAAAAGCATCTAAAAAATTAGCTGGTTTGGGCGCCACCTGTAGCTCAGTGAGTAGGGCACCGGCCCCATATACCAAGGGTGGTGGGTTCAAACCCAGCCCTGGTTCAACTGCAACAAAAAAATAGCCAGACATTGTGGCGGGCGCCTGTGGTCAGCTACTCGGGAGGCTGAGGCAAGAGAATCTCTTAAGCCCAGGAGTTGGAGGTTGCTGTGAGCTGTGGGATGCCACAGCACTCTATAGTCCTAGCTACTTTGGAGGCTGAGGTGGGAGGACTGCTTGAGCCAAGGAGTTCAATGTTACAGTGAGCTCTGATCATAGCCACTATACTTCAGCCTAGGCTACAGAGCAAGACTCTGTGTCCAAAAAAAAAATAAATAAATAAAAAGAAAGAAAAAATTATATTTACCATCATAGCCCACCTGGACTGTAAGCTCCATGAAAGCAAGGGCATAAATGACTTTTTCTTTTCACCTTGCACCTGGCACAGAGTCTAGTATGTAGGTTTTCAATAAATCCGTTGAACCAGGAAATAAATACAATTAGGCTATGGCTTCAGTTCTCAAACAGTGCACCCTGGGCATGCCTATATACGCACAAGGATGTCAGGAGATATTTTAAACTTTTGAGGGAAACACAATAACACTCAAAATCATAATATCACATAAAATACAAATTTAAGATAGTTTGAGGTGTCAACATCAGATCACAACAGATTCTGATCAATATCTCTGTATCTCTGTGAACCTGAGTTTTTCAGTTACTGTGATTAAAAAGAAGTAATACACAAAAATCAATATGGAACAGGAAATGAGAGTGGTAATGGTCCAATTCTGATTCCAAACTTTGAGAAGCTATGCAGTGCCCGACAGACATACACAGGTCATCAGTCATTAATTGTGGCTATTTAAAAAGGCAATAAAAATATTATTTTTTCTTTTAATTTACGCTTTTGATTTTTCAAACAGTTGCTAAGTTATCATAAGAAATATCTATGTTTAAAATTTATTATTTAGGCTCAGCACCTGTAGCTCAGCAATTAGGGTGCCAACCACATATACTGGAGCTGGCAAGTTTGAATGCAGCCTAGGCCTGCCAAACAAAAATGACAACTACAACCAAAAAATAGCTGGGCATTGTAGCAGGCGCCTGTAGTCCCAGTTACTTGGGAGGCTGAGGCAAGAGAATCACTTAAGCCCAAGAATTTGAGGTTGCTGTGAGCTGTGATACCATGGCACTCTACCCAGGGTGACAGCTTGAGTCTCTGTCTCAAAAAAAAAAAAAAAAATTATTATTTAATAATAAAATTATTATATATTTTTTTTTTGGCTTGGCACCTATGGCTCAACAGGCTAAGGCACCAGCCATGTACACCTGAGCTGGTGAGTTTGAATCCAGCCTGGGCTGGCCAAACAACAATGATGGCTGCAACCAAAAAATGGCTGGGCGTTGTGGCGGGCGCCTGTAGCCCCAGCTACTTGGGAGGCAGACGCAAGAGACTTGCTTGAGCCCAGTAATTGGAGGTTGCTGTGAGCTGTGATGCCACAGCACTCTGTCCAGGGTGACAGCTTGAGGCTCTGTCTCAAAAAAAATAAAAATAAATAAAAATAAAATAAAATAAAATAAAAATCATTATATATTTCTTTTGGCCTATGTGTGCCAAGAAAAATTTACTGAGAATAGCATGCAGTGACGTGGAAAAACCAGAAGCCTTAGGCATTGCTGGAAAGAATGTAAAATGGTGCAATTGCTATGGAAAATTATATGCAGTTCCTCAAAAAATTAAACATAGAATTACCATATGATCTAGCAATCCCATTTTTGGGCATATACCCAAAAGAATTCAAAGCAGGGACTTGAACAGAGATCCATAGTCATAAGAGCCTTATTCACAATAACCAAAAGGTGGCAGCACCCTACAGAGCCAAGGCTAGACGGATAAACAAAATGTGGTATATGCATACATATCCATCCTTTAAAAGAAAGTAAATTCTGACACATGCTACAGTATGGATAAACCTCTAAGACACCATAGTAAGTGAAATAAGCCAGTTGCAAACGCACAAATAGTGTTATGATTCCATTTATATGTAATACCTATAGTAGTCAAATTCATAGAGAAAGAAAGTGGAATGATGGTTGCCAGTGGATGGGGAGAAGATGGGAAGTTAGTGTTGAATGGGTACAGAGTTTGAGAAGATGAAAAAGTTCTGGAGATAAATGGTGGCAATGGTTGCAGAACATACTTATGAAAATATTTAAGGCCACCGAACTGTATACTTAACAATAGTTAAAATGGTAAATTTGATGTTACACATATTTTATCCCAATCAAAAAATTGTTTTACTGAGACATTAAGAGGACAACTGAGAAAGTTTGAAGATCAAGAAACTCAGTGTTCACAGAGGACCCAGATGACTCCTCTTACCTATTATTCACACAGATAAAATTTTACCTCTTATTCCCAATCAGCATGATAACCATGTTGGAACTAGAGTGCTGCCGCGCATCCTCTAACCATGAGGTCAGGTGGTTGAAAGTTTCACGCCTACAGCAGAAAAATTTAGAAAGTGGGTCAGAGGCCCATTTCAAAAGACTAAAACAACGCCAAATATATGGGAAAAGAGGGAAAGCTTGTGTGAAATATTAGAGAGGGCATTCCTAGTTAGCATCCTTAACACAATAAGTAGATAAGAAAAAAAAAAAAAGCTTTAGATAGTATAGGGAAGAGTCTCCCTCCCATGCACAGAGATCTGGCTCACCTTGTAATGTCGTACACCAGCAATGCTCCAGCTGCTCCCCTGTAGTAGGAACGGGTGATAGAACGGAAGGATTCTTGCCCAGCCTTTCCCACCAACATGGCAACAAAAAATCCCAACAAAACGAGGTTATTTCCAGAGAACTAATTTTATCACATGCCATCCTAAAACAAAGGACTTAACTTTAAACTGAGAAAAGAAAATTAGGGAAAGGATACACATGTGCCCAAGGAGAAGCCCAAATAGGATAACAATATTTTTGAATGGGAGTTCAATTGGTATTTTAGACAGGTCACTTATTCTTCCTATGAGATGGCCCATCAAATTACTGAATGATCAGCATTCCTGGCTCCTAGTCACCAAATGCCAGTTGCACCCCACAGTCAGAGTGATCAAAGATATTCTCTTACATTGCCCAATGTCCCCTATGAAAGAACAACTGAAACTCAAGGTATGTTGTATTTTCAATCCCAAATATGGTATTTTAATATGTAACATTAACCTTTCTGTTCCTGTTCATCTGAAAAAAAGGAAAATTATCTTAAAATGCCAATACCCTATCTAATAGAAGTTTTGTCCCAATGGATCAATGTAGAAAATTAGAGAGAAGCACTTAAATTGAGCATATGCTAACTGACCTTTAATGTTCCACTGATAATGGCAGGACTACCTAGATGTCCCTTGGTGGGATCCTGTCATGGAAAATAGGAATAAGGGAAAAAGAAAGAAGCCCAAGGCCCAGGATAAAGTTTTGCTAAAAAAAAGAAAACTGTTGACACTCTAATATCATTTTCAAATGGGCCAAGATATTTTTTATTTGTAACTGAGCAATAATATTGCCTCTATATACTGGGTACTTTTGATTTTCTAACAGAATTGTTTTTTGTGTTTTGTTTGTTTTTTTTGGTTTATGTAAAGCAAAGCATTTTTTAAATAATTGTATGAATACCTTGTACATTGAATCTATCCTATTAGGAAAGTTTTCATATTCATGAAATCACTTATTTTCATATTCCTACATAAAAGTTGGGAAGCAAGACTACTGTTCATACTTTATAGATAGGAGAACTGACTGAGGACATGGAAAGATAAACAAAATGGTTTTCTTATAGTATAATACCAATAATAGTGATGATACCAATAACACTGAATAGCATTAACTATTTTTTTGGTATATGCTATGTATCAGAAGAAAAGTATAAGAGACAGTTATGTGCATTATCTCATGTAATTGTCCTAGCAGCTCTGGGGCAGATATTATTATTATTTCCTTTTAAAAATGGGGAAAAT
Source organism: Perodicticus potto (assembly GCA_963574655.1). Classification (NCBI taxonomy): domain Eukaryota; kingdom Metazoa; phylum Chordata; class Mammalia; order Primates; family Lorisidae; genus Perodicticus; species Perodicticus potto. The sequence continues at coordinate 9,630 of CAUYRH010125089.1, read as the reverse complement.
GAGGGGCAAGTTTTGTAATCAGATAAAAATAATAAAGCTTGTAACTGCTGGAGCTGCAACTTAAACTTAGGATCTTAATACTTCCTAGCACAAAAGTTTGTTCTTTTAGCCAATGGGGACTTACTCTGTCAGGCTGGAGGATACGGTATGATCATAGCTCACTACAGCCTTGAAATTCAGAGCTCACGTAATCCCCTTGCCTCAGCCTTTTGAGTTGTTGGAACTACAGGTACACATCCCTATGACCATCTTAAAGCAGGGTTTGAACATGAGACAAGAATTCCTGTACACTAACTCGAAGGTTACTTTTCCAACAACACAAGAATCTCTTTCTACCAAAATCATACAAATGGGCTCGGCGCCCATAGCTCAGTGAGTAGAGCGTCAGCCACATACACCGAGGCTGGCGGGTTGGAGCCTGGCCCAGGCCTGCTAAACAACAATGACAACTGCAACCAAAAAATAGCCCGGCGTCATGGCAGGTGCCTGTAGTCCCACTACTTGGGAGGCTGAGGCAAAAGAATCGCTTAAGCCCAAGGGTTTGAGGTTGCTGTGAGCTGTGATGCTGCGGCACTCTACCAAGGGTGACATAGTGAGACTTTGTCTCAAAAAAAAAAAAAATCATACAGATGTTTCAGTGAGTTGTCTTGCTGTTAGAACATCAGACTCTAGAAACAGGAAAGTGTAGTAGCTCATGCCTGTAATCCCTGCACTTCAGGAGACCAAGGCAGGAGGACTGCTTGAGGTCGGGAGGTTTGGACCAGGTTGAGCAATGCAGCGAAAACCCTTACAAAAAGGAAAATAGTAGGGAATAGTAGTGTATGCCTGTAGTTCCAGCTACTCAGAAGGCTAAGGCAGAAGGATCATTTGGGCCCAAGAGTTCAAGCCTTCAGTGAACTGTGACTATGCCATTGCACGCCAGTTTGGGCAACAAAGCAAGATCTTGCCTCTAAAATCAAATAATAAAAATAAGGCTGGGCCTAGTGGCTATGCCTGTAATCTTGGTACTCTGGAAGGCCAAGGCAGGAGGATCACTTGAGGTCAGGCACTGCAGACCAGCCTGAGCAAGAGCAAGACACCACCTCCACAAAAAGTAGAAAAATTAGCTGGGTGTGGTGAATTGCAAAGATAGTCACAGCTACTCAGGAGGCTGAGGCAGGGGGATTGCTTGAGCCTAGGAGTTTGAGGTTGTTGTGAGCTATGAGGACACCACTGCATAGTAACTAGGGTGACAGAAGGAAATGCTGTCTCAAAAAGAAAAAAATTAACTAAATGAAATTAAATAATTTTAAAAATATAAATAATTCTAAAGTTCTCTATCAATAATACTAATAACATTTTAAGATTTAAAAAACACTTTTTCCGGCTCGGCGCCTGTGGCTCAATGGGCTAAGGCACCTGCCACGTACACCTGAGCTGGCAGGCTCGAATCCAGCCCAGGCCCGCCAAACAACGACAGCTGCAACCAAAAAATATCTGGGCGTTGTGGCAGGTGCCTGGAGTCCCAGCTACTTGGGAGGTGGAGGCAAGAGACTTGCTTGAGCCCAGGAATTGGAGGTTGCTGTGAGCTGTGATGCCACAGCACTCTATCCAGGGTGACAGCTTGAGGCTCTGTCTCAAAAAAAAACAAAAAAACAAAAAAACTTTTTCCCCCTCCAAGAGCTCACTTAAAGTTTTATATTTACTTCCAAATATTTCCATGTCTTACATAACTTAGGTTCTATTTTCTTTTTATCTCTTATTTTTTCTCCTCTTCTGCTATAACTGAAAGCCCCTGCGTGGCTTACCAGAAACTAAAAGGGAAAAATTTTTAGGAGGCTCACAAGATGGTTGAATTATATGGCAGCATTTAACTTTATTTATTTTTTTTATTTTTTGGCCAGGGCTGGGTTTGAACCCACCACCTCCGGTATATGGGGCTGGCGCCCTACTCCTTTGAGCCACAAGTGCCGCCCAGCATTTAACTTTAGTAGGTGAAAATATTTTCCAAAAGTCATCAGAAAACCTTTTAAGAGCCAGACCCTGTCTCTAAAGAATAGATGGGCATTGTCGCAGGCGTCTGTATTACCAGCTACTCAAGGCTGAGGCAAGAGAATCACTTGAGCCCAACAGTTTGAGGTTGCTGTGAGCTATGATGTGGCAATCTACCCCAGGGCGACTGAGTGTGACTCTGTTTCCAAAAAAAAAAAAAAGAAAAAAGGAAAACCTTTTAAAATCAAATCAAAATCACTCTATTTGTTTATTCCAGTACAGTTCAATGAACTAAACAAAATATGTGAGCTAGAAAGAGTCAGTGGTTTAACATGTGCTGGTGTGTATCAGTCTTAGATATCATAGTCCATACCCAGTAAAAATCTGAAGCAGCAAAAAACTAAGGTGAAGGTTTGATAAGAGAATTAACAGCTAATTTCTCTCAAGTGGAAGCATCATATTATACTTTCAAGATAGAGTCTGAAGTATCAGCTCCTAGAAAGCCAGATATTCTCTTTTCCTAAGATTTAAAATGCATTCTTGCAACAAAAAGCAGCCGGGCATTGTGGCAGACGCCTATAGTCCTAGCTACTTGGGAGGTGGAGATAGGAGAACTGCTTGAGCCCAGGAGTTGGAGGTTGCTGTGAGCTGTGATGCCACAGCACTCTACCCAGGGCGACAGCGTGAGGCTGTCTCAAAAAAAAAAAAAAAAAAAAAGAAAGACAAAATGCATTCTTGCCAATGAAGGACTTATTAGGGTAAAAAAAATTTAAATGCATTCCAAAAAGTAAAATACAAATTAATTTGAGATTTTTAATCAATATATTAGCCACAGTAAAATCCCTCTCCATTAGCAGGGTTATTTGGGAATATGTACATATACATACATATATACACAACATAAAAAGTTAACAAGATTCTTTAAATCCTTACCAATACCAGAACAGTGACAACAAAAAACTGGATAACTTGAACTCTTTAAAATACCCATTCTGATATCCCTAAACATTTTCTGGTAGAATGGCTTTGAGAGTGAGGAAATGGGTTAACAAAGTGAGAAGATAAGTTGTGTAAACAATAGGTAGGAGATCAGAGCTGACAAGGGAGAAAGGATCAGCCTGACCCAAACAAGACAGACACTACATTATAGTAGGTATGAATCTCTTAAAATCTCAAAATAAGTAGAAAACCACAGTTACAGTATTCTGAAACCAGTTTCTTTTTATGATTCAGCGAAGATTTTGTATCAAAACAATTTTTAAAAGGGACCAGAAAAAGAACTAGGATAGTTGGACAGCCATGTAATTCTTTTTTTCTTTTTTGAGACAGAGCCTCAAGCTGTCACCCTGGATAGAGTGCTATGGCATCACAGCTCACAGCAACCTCCAATTCCTGGGCTCAAGCGAGTCTCCTGCCTCCGCCTCCCTAGTAGCTGGGACTACAGGCGCCCACCACAATGCCCGGCCATTTTTTGGTTGCAGCCGTCATTGTTGTTTGGCGGGCCTGGGCTGAATTCAAACCCACCAGCTCAGGTGTACGTGGCTGGTGCCTTAGCCTGTTGAGCCACAGGCGCTGAGCCAGCCATGTAATTCTTAAGGATCCTATTCACACTGAAGTAGCTTTCAACTTTCTTTTTTTTTTTTTTTTTTGAGACAGTCTCACTCTGTCGCCCTCAGAGTGCCATGGTGTCACAGTTCACAGCAACCACCAACTCTTGGGCTTAAGTGATTCTCTGGCCTCAGCTCCCAAATAGCTGGGACTGACTGCAGGCATCTGCCACAATGCCCAGCTATTTTTGTTGCAGTTGCCACTGTTTTAGCTGGCCAGGGCCGGGTTCGAACCCACCACTCTTGGTATATGGGGCCAGCGCCCTACCCACTGTGCCACAGGCGCCGCCCAGCTCTCAACTTTCTAACTTCATGATCAACCATGTCTCATAGAGAAGGAAGGAAGGAAGGGAGGAAGGGAGGAAAGGAGGGAGGGAGGGAAGGAAGAAAGGAGGAGGGAAAGGGAGGGAAGGAGGCAACACAGCAAGCCAGCAAGCCAACACATGGCCATAACCATACCACTAACTGGCATTTAGTGGGTTTCTTTTCCTGGTATTGAAACATCCATTTTTGGAAATGATAAGAGATTTAAATTAAAGAGTCGGACACCTACAGGCTTCATTCTTTGTCACCTTCTCAGAATTTATCCTATGGTCTCTTTAGGGGGTCAAATCTCCCTTTACAGGAAATATAAAAACCAAGGCATAATAAAAGGTGAGTTGCAATATCTACTTGGATTAATTATGACAGAACAGGCTCAGCACTTATAGCTCAGCAGCTAGGGCACCAGCCACATACACCAGAGCTGGTGGGTTTGAAGCCAGCCGGGCCTGCCAAACAACAACAACTACAACCAAAAAATAGCCGGGCCTTCTGGTGGGCGCCTATAGTCCCAGCTACTTGGGAGGCTGAGGCAAGAGAATTGTTTAAGTCCAAGAGTTTGAGGTTGCTGTGAGCTGTGACACCATGGCACTCTACCGAGGCGACATAGTGAGACACTGTCTCAAAAAACAAAAAAAAAGAAATATGGACTTAATCATTGCAACAAATATGAGTAAAATTTCTTAGTCTTTAGTGGGGGGAAAAGACTAAAAACAAAGTCAGGCAAATGAAGCAAGTTTGGAAATTTTAGAGGTATCTACCTAGTGTTATCGCTATTAGAAATGTGAAGTGACTCATGTTCCTACAATTAGGGCAGCTCAATATGGTGAGATGAAAAATCTAGTCAGTAGGGCAAAAGATTTTTAAATGCATGAGAATGCAACACATTTACAAGAGAACATCATTTTAGTTAAAAGCACCTGATTAATCAGTGTATCCAAAAGTGGTAACAACTTTGGAGACCACCAGAAAAGGGCTTTGTCTAATATGGCACTAAAGCAGCAAATAACTACCTTTAAGACACACACCTAATTGGTGGGTCCACGCTTACTGTGCATCTTAGAAGGCTACAGGTGAAACTTACTAAATGTAGAATATAAATGTCTGTACACAGTAACTAAGAAAATGTCATGAAAGCTATGTCAACCAGTTCATTGAAAATATTTCAAACTGTATATAAAACCAGCACATTGTACCCCATGATTGTATTTATGTACACAACCATGATTTAATAAAAAAATAAAAATAAAAGAACAAAGTTTAAAAAGGAAAAAAAAAAAAAGACACACACCTGTCTGTAGTTGGGGGAGAGGGAGGAAGGCAGTGGCAAAAGGGAGAAAAAGGAAAAATAACTTGTGCACTGCTTGTAAATATAATGGCTTTACCTGATTTACGAGAAGAAACAGAGTAACTAAAACAGGAAGAGTTTTTTTTGTTTTTTAAGACAGAGTCTCACTATGTTGCCCTCAGTAGAGTGCTGCCACATCACAGTTCACAGCAAACTCAAATCCCTGGGCTTAAGTGATTCTCTTTACTCAGCCTCCCAAGTAGCTGGGACTACAGGTGCTCACCACAACACCTAGCTATTTTTTGTAGCAGCTGTCACTGTTGTTTAGCTGGCCCAGGCTGGGTTCAAACCCGCCAGCCTCGGTGTATACGGCTGGCACTGTAACCACTGTGGTACGGGCACCCAGCCAAAAAACAGGAAGAGATTTTAGCTGAATATTAGTAACTTTGCTAACTTCTTTTAACTAGAATAGACTTAAGATATTATTTCCTTACGCAAAAGAAAATCAAAAGAAATCAAACTGCACATGACAACAATTTATCTAGATGAAGCAAAATTACAGTAAGCTAAAGTTTTTAAAATTTAGAATTTTAAATTTTATCAAATTTTAAAATATGCATAACCAGCTCGGCGCCTGTGGCTCAACAGGCTAAAGTGCCAGCCACGTACACCTGAGCTGGCGGGTTCGAATCCAGCCCGGGTCCGCCAAACAACAATGACAGCTGCAACCCCAAAATGGCCGGGTGTTGTGGCGGGCGCCTGTAGTCCCAGCTACTTGGAAGGCGGAGGCCGGAGACTCGCTTGAGCCCAGGAATTGGAGGTTGCTGTGAGCTGTGATGCCACTGCACTCTATCCAGGATGACAGCTTGAGGCTCTGCCTCAAAAAAAAAAAAAGTAAAAAATAAATAAATAAATAAATAAATAAAATATGCATAACCTTTAACCCAGAATTTCCACTTCTGGGCAGGTATTCCACAGAAATTCTTAAAATGTTTTCATAAAGATTGTATATGAAGCCAGCACATTGTACCCCTTGATTGCACTAATGTACGCAGCTATGATTTAATAAAAAAAAAAAAGAAAATATACTTTTATTTTTGTAGGGTAACCACCTAGGAGTGGAAATCTGTAGCATGGTAATGTAGTTTAGGTTTTTAAAAAACTGGCAAACTATTTTCCAAAGTAGTTGTACCATTTTACATTCTCACCAGCAGTGTATGAAAGTTCATTTGCTTCATATCCTTGCCAAATTTTGATAGGATAAACCTTTCTCAAATTGTATCTAACTACAATGGCATCACATTCTTGTTTGAATTTCCATTTCCATAATGAATAATATGTTGAGCATATTTTCCAATGTTTTCTTTAGTGAAAAATCTGTTCAAATATTTTGTCTATTAAAAAAATAAGGTTGCTGGAGAGAGAAAGAATGAGGGAGGGATGGGGAAAGGAAGAGCAGAGAGAGGGAAGGAGCAAGGGCAGTGGGGTCTTGGTGTGCGCCACACCTTTTGGGGGCAAAACACAATTGTAAGAGGGACTTTCCCTAACAAATGCAATCAGTGTAACCTGGTTTCTTGTACCCTCAATGAATCCGCAACAATATAAAAGAAAGAAAAAAAAATGTTTTCATAAAAAACTAGTAAATAAAAATAAATGTTCAATAAAACTTTGCAATAATGAAAAACTGTATATAATCCAAATTTCCATCATTGGAAAGATAGTTAAATTATGTATGGTACAGAAATTCTATGACTATGCAGTGGTTAAAAGGCATGAGGTAGATCTATATGTACTGATAAGAAAAAGCCTCTAAAGCAGATATTTTAGCTGGCCCAGGCTGGGTTCAAACCCACCACCCTCAGTCTATATGGCTGGCATCGTAACCACTGTGCCACAGGCACTGAGCCTCTAAAACAGATATTTTTAATAAAAAATCTAAGTCACGCAGCTAGGTCTACTTTGTCACAACTCTATTCAGGCAAACACTAATAAATGCAAAATCACTACCATATATTTGTGTTTATATTCATGTATTTAAATATACAGAAAAAGGTCTGCAAGCATACACATTGATTCATTAATAGTGAATTCCTCGGGCAGAGAAGCAACCAAGACTGGGAGGGAGAAGGAGTTTATGTGTCTAAAGCAGACATTCACTTTTTACTGTATAAACTTACATTGTTTGATTTTATTCTAAAATAAACTATTACTTCGATCACTTAAAACAAAAATAAAAACATACTGGCATTCAGAATTTGTAACTGTCAACAGATAGGATCAAAATCTTCCCCATTTCTTTGATTTCACTTTTCTATTTCATCTTCACTCTTAGTGCCAACCTCACAGCCCTTTTCCCCCACCGTCAGCCTTGATTATTATATTTGGGTCTTGGTCAGGGACTATTTGTCCTCTCTCACCGTATCCCAGATTTGCAGTTTGATTTGTTTCCCGTCAATGTTGACCATACGTGCTCCAAACTCCACACCTGTCAGTGAAGACCAAGAGAAAGAATGTGATTGTCATAAACAACAGCCATGTCCAGCGAAAGGTTTGTGCTATCCCTCAATGAGTTATAACCCATCCTTTGTCTGTACTCTGTGCCACTAATCCCATTACTGCTATTTGCTGCAATTAATTTTGTGTTCCTTAAGAAACTGTGTTCTTAAAAAAAAAAGAGGTGATAATGACTTCAGGAATGTAACCAAAAAGTAGATATGACAATAAAACTATTTAAGAAGTCAAATAAAAAAGACAAATAAATTTTTAACAACATTAGTTAATGCTTAAACTTGATTAGATAACATTTAGTTTTGTAACTTTTTAAAAAAACTTCTAATAAATTTTGAAAATGCCTCCTGATATCTACACAGTCACTTTCTAGCCTCTGATTTGAAAAAATATTTAGTTTTTTTACCATTTTGGAATTTTTTATTTAAGAGCCTATCTAAGAAATAATTTCTCAAGAACAATACATTTTCCCAGAGTTCATCGGAAAATTGTCTCCCTTACAGGAGTATGGAAACTGGCTTTCTGAATAAAGTTTTTGGTTTACCTGGCAGTTCATCTTCTCTCAAGGTAACGTCAGGTGAAAATTTAAAAACTACTTACATTAAAAATACTTGAGCATAAGTCTGTCAGTTTGTCCTATGTTCATATAATACTTTGCCTATAACATGAGAACTCAAGAGTTCTAAGTAAGAAAGAGCACGAATCTATGTTAAAGGCTGATATGTACCTATTTAGTGGCCCTACAAAGATATGCATAATGTATCTGGAACATCTCAACTCTAAGGTGCTACAGTCAATAAGACACAAAAACTTGGGCTAGGCATTTTGGCTCACACCTGTAATCCTTGTACTTTGGGAGGCCGAAGTGGGAGGATGGCTTGAGATCAGGAGTTCGAGAAAAATACAAAAACTGCTTCTTACTATTCCAACTGCTTCATCAAGAATCAAGTGGTAGCTATTGAAAAAAGAAACTAAATTTTTTTTTTCTTTCTGGACAATTAGAAATGGAATTTCAGTATTTAAGAATTAAATTTTTGTCTCCTTTTATGCAATTTCCTCTAGTTATATATTCAAAGACCCTTAACATTTTGCACATTTTTTTTTCTATCAGCCTGCCTTGTTTGTCATACTACAGAGGACTGAACTCAGAAAGAAACATAAGCTCTACTAGACTCTGAGGAAAACCTAATTGATCATTTCACTCCTTTACTTTGAAACTTATTTGTTCCCTGTTATCCTGGAGTATTTCAAAATCTGGTACGTTCTTTGTTCCCTGTAGCTTTATTTCTTGCTACCATTTCAAACTCCACACTCCAGGCTATATTAAATTACTCAGTTTTCCAAATATGGCATCATTTCTGCCATCCCTGAGCCGTTGCATCCCAAGCTTGTCCCTCTTGCTGTTATCATTTCTCCCTTTTCTCTAAAACCTCTTTGCCAGGCTGACTCCTGATTCCTCAATTTTCAGCCTTCACTGATGGTAGTCTCTCCTCCCCTTCTGCAATTGAAACCTGTCAATATCTGTCCCGAGCCCTTCCTTAGAAGACTGTAAAATACTTAAGGATGGGCATGATGTTGCCTTGTTAAGCAGTGTACCATTAGCCCCATCACAGTGTCAGAATCACTTCATATCACTTTTTTTAATATCACTTTTAAAGATTATTTTCTGTTTGCCCTTGTTTTGTTGATATAAAACAAGAAAAAATATTTTGACTGATACTCCCATAATCCTTTTCTAACCCCATCATTTGGCTCTGGATAAAACCACTAAGAGTAGTGATAGTTTCAAATTTCTTTTTTTTTTTTTTTTGAGACAGAGCCTCAAGCTGTCACCCTGAATAGAGTGCTGTGGCATCACAGCTCACAGCAACCTCCAATTCCTGGGCTCAAGCGAGTCTCCTGCCTCCGCCTCCCAAGTAGCTGGGACTACAGGTG
>CAUYRH010125084.1:0-59547 GCA_963574655.1 Perodicticus potto | reverse complement strand
TTGGAGGTTGCTGTGAGCTGTGATGCCATAACACTCTATCCAGGGTGACAGCTTGAGGCTGTGTCTCAAAACAAACAAACAAACAAAAAAAAAACACAGCAGTTTTCAACCTGTGGGTTGCGAGCCCTTTAGCGGTCAAATGACCGTTTCACAGGGGTCGCCTAAACACATCCTGTATATCAGATATTTACATTATGATTCATAACTGTAGCAAAATTACAGGTACAAATATAATTTTATGGTTGGGGGTCACCACATCATGAGGAACTGTATTAAAGGGTAGCAGCATTAGGAAGGTTGAGAACCACTTTTAGCTCTCCTGCCATTTTCTCCTATATTTTTGTACTGGTTGTATGTATATGAGCCCTTAGAATGAAGTTTAAGAATATTTTCACCTTCTTGCACTTTCGAAATTTTTTTCCTCCTTTGGATTTTTGGGAAAGATGCGTGACCTGCTAACCTCCCCTTTCTCCACATTTCTTCTTTTAAAAAAATTATTTTTATTTTTATCGATGTATCATAGATGCACATATCTTAAGGGTACATGATATGGTACACTCATATAATATGTAAAGATCAAATTAAGACAGTTTATTCTGAGAACATTAGCTATTTTGAAATGTGGCACAGATTATTGTTAACTATGGTCACTTTATGGTCTATATAGACCAGATAGTCACTTAATGGGCTATCAAGCACTAGGTTTTATTCAGTTTTCCTTTTAGTTTCACTCACTCTCTCTGGGTTAAATTTTTATAGCATCCAGGGCACCCCTGCTTCTACCCTGTAGTTTTTTTCTGCTCTTGCTCATTGCCTCCCTCTCCTGTTTTTCTCATCTTCCGCAGCTTTATGCTATTTTGGAGTTACTTAGTGTTTCTCGTGATTCTAGACATTATTGCTTGTTGTCTGCTTTTCTATTTCTTGGCAAAGGGAAGAATGTTCCTCTTAAACTTTTTTGAAAGTTGAAATGACTCAGGAAGCAAATCTGGAGTGTGAATCTTCCTCTTCCGCCCCGAGCAGCCCTCACTTTTTATCAGAAAAAGAGTTTTGCAGGTGTGCAGCATTTTCCACTAACAAATTTTAGGGTCGGCCCATTTTTGAGTGTATAACGGATTGAGGTTGTCACTAAAATAAAATAAAAAATAAGAACATTATTGCCTTGCAGCTCCTCTGTTCCTTACCTGAGGTATAAATAATGTTTGCCAAGTAAATACAAAAATGTTGTCACCAAGGGATGAATTCTTATCCTTCTCTGAGCTTTAACATAAAACTTTTCAGAGTTATAAAGTAGAAAGAGCTCAGGGCAGAGACAGCAACATTTTAAAACAAAGTTCAAATCAATAACAATTAACATTTCCCAGCCTCTATTTTTCTGCTAATGACTGAAGACAAGTACCAATTAGAGACGCTTCAAGTGTCTGGATTTCTAGTTGTACCAGGTGGTGCTGTGCGAGAACTATTCATAGTGCCGGGAGCAGTCTGGCTTGTTCTTAGCTACCTTTTCCAACTTCATCTCTGAGGACACTTACATCTGCCCTTTGCACTGAGGCTTCTTCTTTGTCCTTATTCTTTCTCACCCACTTCTAATTTCGGGAAGTGCATGCTACCATCTCTAGTTAGGGCTCTCACCGTCTTTATTTTACTTTTCTCCTAAGAAGCCCATTTTACCCATTGCTTTCAGATTTCCATTGGTTCTTAATGTTATCATCGGATCTCATGAAACTCTTTAATCTTCTCCATTTCTTCTTTTCCCTTCTCAAGGTCCCACAACTAGCTCAGAAGTCATCCGTCCTTTTAATATTAATCATGGTCATTAAGATAGTTCTGCCTCTTCAGTTCAAAAACAAAATTAAACTCCTTTCCCAGATTGTCTGAAAATAAGTGTTTTCTTCTTTTGGTTTGTACCTCAAATATTTTCTTCCTTTTCTATTATCTCTGCTAACCAACTCTGAGAAAGCTTTGATTTTTGTACAGGCATTTTTAATACTGTTGAGTGTTGATATTGTTTTGACAAATTCTGTACATGCTTTTTCTACAATATGAAAATCAGTCATAGTAGGATGACACAGAGTGCGACTGATCATGTTTAACCAGATTGTTGCTTGTCATCAGAGTTGTTTTACCAGGAATCATTCATTCTCTCCAATCATGATGAAAATTCTGATATAATTGTCCTTGGTGATGAAGCTTTGTGTTCATTTGGTATTTTTTGCTGGAACTTTCTTTGGTGGAACCAGAAGCAAATAGTGACTGGTTATCATCAACATTTCTGATTTAAGTGAGGAATACTACTTGTTTTATTTTTATTTTTTCCATTATGTTCTTTGCCCTTGCTAAAGAGTAAGGCAGGGGGACCAATTAGCAAACCACTATAAAAATTCAGTCAGGAGACTTGACCTTCTGGAGTAGTATTAGGCATGGAAAACAATGCACATTATTGTCTTTGAATAGGAAGGGACAAAGGGTTTCTTTAGTATAGTATATAATGTTGTAACTGCTTTTAGAATATAGAAACTAGTTTCTTAGAATCTCTATTTTCTTTTTAAAATGCCCCTTTTGGTTGGTACATGTCTAACTAATTTGTGGAATTTATCATATGCCCTAGTATTTCTCACTTTTGGAAACTACTTACTTATTGTTTATTGCCCCTTTAAAAAAATATCATTTATAGGCTACCCACTCCCTGATTATAAAAGGGAACCAACAATAGCTTGTCACCCAGAGATAACAATTATTAGCATTTCAATGTGTTTCCTTTCAGTATCTATAGGTAAAGAAATAATTGTGTCAAAGTGCATACGCATGGATATTTATTCACTTATACAAAATCTGACATTTTTATGAAATGTGAAATTATAAGCCGTCATTAAATATGAGAACATAATATTGATTCATCATGTGGATACACCATATTTATTTTACCATTTCCCTTTTTTTGACCATTTAAGTTGTTTTCAACTCATTATAGTAAATGCTGTGGTTAATGTTTTTATAAATAAATCTTCATATATATCCTCAGGATAATAGATGAATTATTGAAACATTTTTAAACTGAAGAACTTCTTTGAAGGCTTAAATTGAATGTGTAGAGATGTGAATGAGCCCTCGTGGCTGAAAGTTCCTATCAGTTGACAAGGTAGCTACAAGTGCTTAGCTGCTCTGCATTTCCTGTCTCTACCTCCTCTCTACCTGGTCACCCACTCAGAGAAAACAGGAGCATTGAGAAGTTTGGAGAGAAAGACACTGAGTGTGGTGGCAAAGGACCTCTTGTCTCTCTCTACCCCATCCCCATTTGCATCTCTACCCACTGACTGGTTCAACTTGGATGCCAGCATGTTTCCTGACCCTTCCTTGGAGTTTTCGTATGACTTTGATCAAGATATTTTGTGTATCAAGGAAGATAGCTTTGATCCACCATACTGGTCTTTTTTCAGCTGTTTGGGAGCATTGCACAACTAGAATGGCATCTCTTATCTCTGGTAGTCTTTCATTGTAGGAGGAACCTGGGGAGGGCTTATCGTAGTAGAATAGCATAGAGGGCTATTTTGGGGAGTTTATTTAATATTTGGAAGATAACCAGCCTGAGCAGGAGCGAGACCCTGTCTCTGAAAATAGCGGGTGTTGTGGCTGGCACCTGTAATCCCAGCTACTTGGGAGGCTGAGGCAAGAGAATCACTTGAGTCCAAGGGTTTGAGGTTGCTGTGAGCTATAACACCATAGCACTCTACCAAGGGTGAAAAAGTGAGACTGTCTCAAAAAAAAAAAAAAAAAAAAAAGAAATTTGGAAGACAAATTCAATATAGTACTCCTTGAATAAATCAGTTCATGTAAGTAATAATTATTTGCTTTAGGGTATAGTATCTATTTAGTTGAATATTCACAATTTAAAATATACTCATGTGTATACAAATTGTGTAAATATATATATATGGTGTGTGTGTGTGTGTGTGTATATATATATACACCAGAAACCTATTCTTTGGCCACAACAGATACTTAGTTTTTTGATCCTTGTCCTAAAGAGTTTTTTCTTGTATAGTGATGTAAAAATTATCTTTTTTTAAAATAAATTCTAAAATAGTAGACTTACATGGGATGCATTTTATATTGCTATGAAGTGCCTTTATTCTCTGTGAATAACTTTAATTCTACTTAAATTGAGTATTTCTAGTTAATAGTTAATATTTCCTTTTTGAAATTTCTATATTGAAATTGTCTGTCTTTAAGTAAATTATTTCAGTGATTGTAATTCTATCATGATTCTAGGACACCAACAGCAGGAATAATTAAAAACTGATACAAATAGCATTTGTATCTATATTTAAAAAGCTCTTCAATTGACAGAGCAGATGTTTTACAGATTTTTGTCTTTGATATGATAAATTTCCTATTAATTTTGAAAATCTGTGTTTGAGGGATGTGCTTTCAAGTTTTGCATATTTGAGCTGCAATTTGTGAAAGTTCAAGCAGCTGTTCTGGCCAGCCACTTGACAAATTTGTAACTGAAGCTGTTTTCGGCAAAGACTAAGTTCTGGAGTTTTATATTCTGTACTTTTATGTTCAGACACATGTATTTGAATTTCTTCCCTTATGTTGTCCAGAAGTTACAATATATTATACATTATAAATATGTGCACACACAAACACAATAATTAAATAAACGAGATGGGGTATATATTAACCAGTGTGACGTAAGTGTTCCTAATTCTACATGAAATCAGCACATTGTACCCCATAAATGCATTAATATATACATGTGTTTATGATGTGTTTATGATTTGATAAAAAAATAGATATATATAGATAATAGATATATTCTCTCGTATGTATATTTGCATTATATCTGACCTGTTATAGGTAGAGATGCATATCCTTAACTTCTGTAAAAACAAAAAATATTCAGTTTAAGTTTCCTTAAAGCTTATCTTCTTTATCTAGGTTGAAGAAATTGTGGATATTGGCACATTTGCTCCAGAAGACATTCATATTCCTCAGATTTATGTACACCGCCTTATAAAGGGAGAAAAATATGAGAAAAGAATTGAGGTAATTGACTTAGCTTCCTTTTCAGTGTTTATGGATTTGATTACCGGAGAGATATGTCCCTTGGGCCATTCCCAATGATCAGGAATTGAGGCTGAGCAGGAAGACTTGTTTTAGATCTTAGTAGGAGCGTCCCATGAACTTGATTGTGCCGTTGACCAGCCTGACAGTGCCTGGTCTTCACAAAGTACTGTTGGTGATAAGGGAAACATCCCCTTTGCCCTTGGAAGGTTTGCTGAAAAATCAACTCACAATAAAGCAGGTTAATAAGAGAAAATCTATACAAATTTATTTTAACATATATATGTGTGTGTGTGTGTGTGTGTGTGTGTATATATATATATACACACCCTCAAAATTGAAGATTCATCTCTTCAATGAGAGGTTTCAGGTTTGGGGAGGGAGAGAGGAAGAAACTTGAGAAGGTAGCAGAGCTGGTCTTGTGTAAGTGAAACTTTAAAGGTATCAGGCCTCAGAGCAAATAGATGGTAAATGTTTCTTTTCAGACCTTAAAAGGTATCAGAAACTCAGTAAATCTTGGGGGAGATATAGATCTGGCTGCATTCTCCATAGATTTCCTTCTAATAAATGACAGCTTTTTAATGTTATTTCTATCAGTGAGACTCATGGCAGCCATGTCAGAATGTCAGAGAAATAAATTTTAAGGCAAAATATTTCTAATTTCCTTCAGTATATATCAGGTGATATGGTGACACATATCTCTAGGTCACATCTCATAGGCTTTTGCCACTGTCCTAATTTATGATTCATAGTTTTGCTGGCTGTCTTAGAGGGTAGAGAAGAATAATCAGGTCTTTGGTGGCTCTGCCCCTCACTAGAATCTTAATGTTTGATTGTTCAGAAATGTATGACTATCTTGAAGTAGCTTTGCACTTTCAGAATGCAGAAAGAACATCACTGGCGGTAGGTAGTGGGAAGACAAGAGATTATGACAAGGAGTTGGGTACATTGGTGTTCTAAGTGAAAGCATGATAAGCTGGCCATAATTGATATTAAGATTCAAAAAGTATCTAAGAACCAGCAACAGAATAGAGATACAGTAGGGGACATCAGGGGACCAGAGATTCCCACTACCTTGTAGACATCAAATAGACATTCTGCTATCCAAAACCAGCATCAGGAGCCTAGGGAAAGTATGGTACCTTTGCAAACAGCAACCAGAGTCTGTGTTAAGAATTTTTTTTTAATAGAAGTAGTTTCCTGGCTAGTTTCTAGATAGTTCTACGATTCCTGTGATGCACTCGTAGCAAAACCAGGCTGTACCCTGCAGGTGGAAATAGGCAATTGGCAGTAGCAACACCTGGTAAACACATTCTGAAAGCCGTGAAAAACAGACTTCCAAGGTCTTTGTCTTTCTTCTGGCCAATCCCTGAGCACCTGAGGGGAATTCAGGTGCAGAAGTTAAGAGTAACAGTAGTAGCAGGCAGTGTGATAATAACAGGGTATGATTTGCTTCAAACAGAACAGGCATATCTTCTCCAAACAAATCTATGTGAGTGCTCTCATTTACTCCCGAAAGAATTATTTCTGTCATTAAGCGTTGCATGTGTTTTATATATTACAGATTTATCTCAATAGTAATGGGAGAGTGTTAGTTTTTTTCCCAGTAAAGTCTTATATTTTGATAGTGCTAAAATACAAAGCATACCTTCGTTCATGAATAATGTATTTCTGTTTATTTTGAAGCGTTTATCAATCCGGAAAGATGGAGATGGAAAAGCCAAATCTGGGAAGCCTGGAGATGATATAAGGGAACGTATCATCAAGCGGGCAGCTCTTGAGTTTGAGGATGGCATGTACGGTATCCTTTGTCATTTTGAGACTGAACAAAGACATAGCTCTTTATGCCCCCATATTGGTCAGGCTGTTGGCCTTCTGTGTACTGACTGATGTCCAATCCATGGTAACTTTTAAAGCTGTTGATCAATTTTTTCTTCAATATTTGTAATATAACTCAAAGATATCAAGATATATAAAATTGGGATGATAATCTGTTTGCCTTTTTGAAACAAAATGGAACCAAAATTTTGCTTATTTATTTTCTAGTATGTGATGATTTCAGAGCAATTTAGCCTTTAACTAGAGGTTATTAGGAAACTGAAGATAAAGGTTTCAAATCTCAGAATCATTATTGATAACAAATGCTGTCTATTAATTCTATATTTCGATATTTGTATACTCATTAAAATATAAAATCCAACTTCATAATGATCTTCTGATTCTCTTGGCAAAGATCCCATGAATATACCTTTTTATTATCTAATGTTTTATAAGGATATTCAACAAATGATTCAAATTCTGCTTTAGGTACTTTATCAAAAAGGGGGCAGGACATAATTTAGTACAGTTAGTATTTGGATTTTGAATGCATTTAAATAACAGTCTGTTTATCATTTTGCTTGTTTTCAATATGTCAGACAATGAACTTATAATACAAATAATACATAAAAATACAAATCGCATCTGATAAAATAAATGTTTGTTGGCTGGTAGATACAGTGATGTCATACTGAAAGACATGGGTCAGGAAGGATTATAAACATAGCAAGTGTCTCCACTCTTTGAGCTTCTCTAGTCCCTGAATATCAGGCTGTGACGTTGACTAGAATACTTGCTTTTCCCTTTTATTTTTACCACCTCCTCATTTTTCTTTATTTCTCAGTTTATCCCTTGTGTTATGGTCAGAATTCACATGGGAGAAAAGAATATCATGTTCCTTCTATTCCACCTCTTGTGTCAGCAAGATGGGGAATCAGCCAACTTGACTTAGTAGGGTAAAGTTAGTCACTGAGCTTTCCTCCCAACCCAGTCTTACACTGATGCTGAAATACTGACCACAACACTGATTTTAGAGTATGATGATTTCTAGGTGTTCTTTATTCACTGTTACAGTATTGCCTGTGAAAAATATTTGCACGTCAATTCATATAACTGGTCTTTTCTCATCACCTCTCTTTTTCAACCCAGAGTACATAGATCTTTTTCTCCCTGGTGTCTGACTTACTCAAAAGTTTTAAAGAATGAGAAAATGACAGAATATGATGAAAGAGTTGAAGTAGAAGGCCTATAATTTTGGTTGCTCTTACCTAAAAATACCTGCTCGTAACAGAATCTCTTAATGTGTTCTGTGCATCACTGTGAGAAATGAAATACAATGATATACCTGTAGTAGCCTGTGATTTGCTAAAAGGTGAACTAAATAACTGTCATCATAGCTTCATAGACTATGTCCACAAACAGTGATCTGGGTCACTGAGTTGTCTTGTTGGCCTCGGCAGTTTATAATATGACATATAGACGCTATTTTTTCCTGGGCATGATTGATAAAAATTTCACTGTTATTAGAATCTCATCAGCACACCATCATTCTTTATACTAATTCTGGTGAGGCTTTTTTTTTTTTTTTTTTGCAGTTTTTGGCCAGGGCCGGGTTTGAACCTGCCACCTCTGGTATGTGGGGCCAGCGCCCTACTCCTTTGAGCCACAGGTACCACCCTAGGCTTTTTGTTTTTAGTAGGCAGAATTTTCAGGCAGTGTGAGGATCTCTGATCTGGTCAGCCTGCCTGCGTTAAGAAGCAGGATTGAACTCACACCATTGCATACGAATCAGGGTTGATCCTGTTTTTATCATGTAAGGAAAAAGATTCAGCAGTCTCAGTTAGCTCTTTGACTGATGACTTAGCATAGCTATTTTATATATACTGCTTCAGTTGTATTTGCTGAAACTTAATTCCCTCTCTCCCTTTTTATGTCTCAGAGAAAATTCAGCTCCCAATGAATGCTGCCACAGAGAGCCAAAGGAGCTGCTACATTTTTAAGCAAGCATTCTGGTACTGTCAGAAAACTTTTTAAAAAACTTAAAAATGGGGACCA
This sequence comes from Perodicticus potto, assembly GCA_963574655.1. Lineage (NCBI taxonomy): Eukaryota > Metazoa > Chordata > Mammalia > Primates > Lorisidae > Perodicticus > Perodicticus potto. The sequence goes on along the minus strand of CAUYRH010125084.1, from coordinate 50,610 downwards.
TGTGTGGTGCTATAATATTAGCACTTTGGGAGGCTGAGGCTGGAGGATTGCTTGAGGCCAGGAGTTACAAATCAACCTGAGCAAAATAGCAATACCCTTTCTCTACTAAAAATACAAAAATAAGCCTCTCATTGTGGTGTGCACCTATAGTTTCAACTACTAGGGAGGCTGAGGCAGGAGGATCTCTTGAGTCCTGTAGTTTGAGACTGCAGTGAGCTATGGTGACACACTGCCCTGTAGTCCAGGCAACAGAGCAAGATCCTGTCTCAAGAAAAAAAAGAAAGTGACCTGATTTATTTATTAAATAAGATGACAACTACTAAATCATGTTTGATTTTACTGTGAGTTTTAAAGATTGAAAATCATTTTTTAAACGAAGTTCAAGTCCTGTTTAATAATACATCAGTCATAATACGTCAGTCTGCAGTTGTTGAGTACGTTAATGAAACTAAAATTATCTTAGATTTTTTGCTAAAATGATCTCTTGTCTAGCTTCTGAAGGTAACACTTTGATATCTTGGCAGAAGAGCATATTAATATTATTGAAAAATCTGTGAGAGTCTCTTTTTGGAAAATTACAAAATAATGCCCAGAGCGTGAATGAAGAATATGTATATAATCATTTGTTACATCCAGAACATATTCCCTTTAAAGAAGGCTTCTGTTCAAATTTATATATGTGGAAGGTTTGTAGTACGCTCTCTCTCTACCTTTTAATATGCTAGGCCTTAACATCTTTTCTCTCCAGCTAATTTGGGCATAGGAATCCCTCTTCTGGCCAGCAATTATATTAGCCCAGATAAGACTGTTCATCTTCAAAGCGAAAATGGAGTCCTGGGTTTGGTAAGATGGAAATGAAGTTTTCTTTATCAAGTCTTAATGAAGAACAAGAGATTTCATATAGTATGTAAAACCTTCTGATAACAGAGTTGTTAGCTTAATGTTTCCAACCTTACTTTTCTCTCTTTTTACTTTTATATTCATAAGAAAATATTTAACTTTTTTCTGGAGACAGTATTAATTGCGAACATGTAGTATTGCTATTGTGGTCATTTCCTGATGATGGGAGCTTTCTGACCGTTCCTTCCTGTCAGTCCGTCAGCTTCCATCTCCCATATTGTACTGGTTTTGGAAAGACGTCATGATTCCCTGTTTCATTAACTGTTTCTTACTCTTTTGTGGTTGAACAAGATAACTAAAGTTGTTAACAATTCTGTGTTAGATACAAATCAGGCTGAGAATGAGAAACTGAAGAGTAAGGTTTCTACTTTCATACAGGGACATTTTTTGACAGTTGATTACCTCAGAAAGTCTTAGAGATTCTCCTCTCATTCTCCTTTTGAGGTTGTACTGTCCAAAAGCATACAATTTTCTCTTTTTTGAAGATTAACCTTCCGGATGAGCTCAATCTTCTTGTAGCATTAGGCCCTATTTTTAATTCAGTATTTTAATATTTTTGCTTCTCAGATGACAATTTTAATTTAATTATCAACTATGGCATTGATTATTTGTTTTACTGGTTTATAATGTTCCTAAATCTTTTATTGTTTCTCAGTAGATCTTAACCATTAATGCAATGGAAATTGTAGATATGGGAATATTATACCCAGTAATTTAAAGTATGCATAAATAATGACCATGGGCATCTAATTGATACAGACTGATTGAAGCAATAATCATGACCTTTTCAAAGATGCAAAAATGACACGTATCTGGATAAAAACAGATTCACACTGAAGTCAAAGACTTGTGTTTTTAAGGTACTTAGTGATTATCCTACAGTGAGCAACTCCCTGATTGTGAAGACAAGAGAGAGAAGTTTATGTGAATTCTCCATGGCCATTGTTTGGAGGAAAATTTATATAGTTCTAAAACCTTAGTTGCCAATTCATTTTATTTATAGGATAAATTTCTGTTTCTTCTTTAGAAAGCCTGTAAAAATTTCACAGCCAGTATTTCCTCATTCTTGGATCCATCTTATGCCTTTTACTTTTCCCTATTTCCTTTTCCTCCCTTTTTCTTTAATGTGCTTTAGGTTATGAAACTACTTGCCCTATTCAAATAGGTAGAATTGACTTATAAAAATATACACAAAATTGAGCAAAGACAACATGAGGACAGAAGTATATCAAAGCTTAGAAATAATGAGAAAAGATTATACCCCCAAATTCTGGCCTTTGGGTGTTTCACATCCCAGAGTTGAAACTTTGCCCATGCAGGTCCTTCTAGTGAAATAATAAAGTGTTAGTTTATAGTCATAGATTCCACACAAAGGTTAATGAATAACATTGGCTGCATAGTGGGTACTAAATAATTCCTTTTGTTTAATTGGCCTGTATAGTATAATATTTCTTTCAAGTGAATAATTTTTAGAAAATATTTTTTACTTGCCCAGTTATAACTATTAGTATAGAAAAGAGTAATTAATATGAAAAACAGATCCATGAGCACGTCAGAATTATTTTTAAAAGGTTCCCCTTAAGTTTTTCGTTGATAACATTGTAGGATTTTAATTTTACTATGTGATTCAGTGAGAATCCTCTTTCGCTAATTGAATGTGTGTTGTGTTTCGCAGGGTCCATATCCACTAAAACATGAAGCTGATGCAGATCTAATTAATGCAGGTAAATTCACTTAGTACATTTCTAGTGTTTCTGTGCTATTAATTCAGTTCTGTGCCAAATAGTAGTCAGGATTTGGACTCGATTCTTTGTCTTTTCCTGCAGAATATTCTACTGTATTTATCATTGAGGAGGGGAGATTAGCCTTTCTAGACCCTGTTGGAGGTCTCTGCTCATTCAAGGATGACAAAGATAAAGAAGGAAATACAGGTGGAGGAATATTTAATGGAAAGGCTTTGGTGGGTCAATCAGTCAGGTTCCTGCGCACAGACAGAGAACACTCTCAAATGAGGTAATTGAAGAGAGTTAAAGCAAGAGACAATTTACGAGGGTGTGGACAGGATTGAGAACAACCAAGAAAGGATGGTGCAGTCCCACTAGGAGTTAACATCACTCCTTGGACTTAAGGGGCAGTGGTGGGAGAAGGTCACCTAAAATGGAACTATGGCCTTTGGTTGAGGAACACAGCTAACTTGGAGCAGCTTGGGTCTCCTGCTTGTGCCTCCCGTTGGCCAATCCCAAGTCTAAATAGGTCAGCCATCTCAGGATGGAGAAGGGTGGGAATAGATCCATAGTGGTAGATAGAAAAGATCTGATAGACTGGGGCTTTCACTGTAGGTGATTCTTTATTGTCGTCTAAGTAAAGCCACTCTTCGTCGGTCTGGGAGAGCAGCCTCCAAAGTACAAGGGTGCTTCAGGAGGCACTTGCACACTAAGTACAACCCAGTGACATGAGCAATAAATAGTTTCTTTCACCCTTTGTTCCCACACTCACATGCTTCGCCTTTTCTTTGACTGCCATATAGAATCACATATCTTAGAGGCCACAGGGGGAATAACAGGTCAGACCTTTTGATCATCATCACTGCCTGTGCTTGAGGCAACTCTGTCACCATGTTGGGACTGTGGATCATTTTTGGAGTGAAGTTGACCATAAGAAGCTAATTTTTAAGTTCTAGCATGATTTTCTGCACCCTTCTTTTATTCTTTCTTATTCATTCTGCCCCTGCAGAAGTACATCCTTACTTTGCATTCAAAAATAGTATATGGAAATCTCAGAAAAGAAGTAATAAAAGCTGAACATAAAGGCCAGCTGCCAAGTATAATTGATATTTGATACTTGGAAATTTTGGAAGTAAACCAGCTTCTGGTTGAATAGTTGAATTAGTTAACATGACTCAACTCTGAAAGGCCCACTGTGATAAAGCAGTGACATTTAACCAAGGCCTGTAATTTAATTGTACTGTACCCTTTAGCAATAGCTCATTGATCTGTGAAAATATTTGCTGCTTGGTTTAATTAATTTATGATGTTAGTGAGTTATTTGCAAAATGAATAACTCCATTTTCCAAATTTCAGGCTTGAGTTCATAAAACCCACTTTCCTTGGAAAAGTAGTTAATCTTTTTAATGTAGTTAGACAGTAGGTTTTCTGATTCTACTTAGTTTAAAAGTGGCACAGTCCTAATGAAGCCACCAGGTTTGTATTTCAGCATCTAAAGTAACATGTACGATCTTAAACAACTTTGTAAAAGAATTCATTGCTTATGGGAAACTAAGCTTTAAATCAGTTTAATAATACTGTAACTCTTTCATTGTGGGATTTTTGATGCCTCTGATTTTGAAATTGTCTAAATTCTTTGTAGAGATGTGAGAATATAAATTGGTGGTTTCTTCAACTCCTCAAACTACCTGGAAGATCAGATTAACACATATTTCTTGTGTTAATTTGAAAAGATTTTTATGGAGATTCCTTTGAATGAATACAGAGAGTTTATAATTTGGGGTATAACTGATGTCTTAAAATTTCAAAATAATAATAGAACTATTTCTAAGGATCCTGTTTTTTATATAATGGTCTTATAAATTTATGTAAAAATGAATTACCACTTATACACAATTATATTGCTTAGAGTGTACTTTGTCACATTCAGTATACCATTGGAACTTCAAGTGAAACTTCGTTATACAGATTGGGAAACCGAGGGCCAGAAAAGGGAAGTGACGTGTTCAAGATAACATTGCTGGGAACTGAACTGAATTCACACAGTCTTTTACCTTTGAGCCCTTTTCTCTATATACTGAGCTACACCTGGTGATAACCTGACTTTTACAATGGTGCAGACAGTAGTACTTGGGACATTTCAGATGTCCCATGAAGATCTGGGCTTAAACCTGCAGTAGCCCAGAGCAGTTATTAAATCTTTAAGTCTCACATTTTTGCTTTTATATTAGTATGTATTTTACATCCTTCTCTTTGTTAATTTTGTTTTCTTTCTTTCTTTTTTCATTCTTCCTTTTTTTTTTTTTGGAGACAGTCTCACTCTGTTGCCCTGTGTAAAATTCCATGGCATTATCATAGCTCACAGCAACCTCAAACTCTTAGACTCAAACGAGCCTCTTGCCTTAGTTTTTCTACTTTTTAGTAGAGAAGGAGTCTCACTCTTGCTCAGGCTGGTGTTACACTCCTGAGCTCAGGCAATCCACCCACCTTGGCTTCCCAAAGTGCTAGGATTACAGCCATGAACCACCAATTACCATCTTAACCTCATGGGCTATAAATATCCCTGGCTCCCTGCCAGGTACTGTCTACAGTAGTGGTTTTCTGTGTATTGGGGGTGGGATGTGGTTTTGCTTCCCAGGGGCCATTTGGCAATGTCTAGAGACATTTTTGATTGTCACACTTGGGAGAAGAGGGCTATTTGCATCTAGCGGGTAGTGCCAGGGATGCAGCTGAACATCCCTCAATAACCACTGCAGCCCCCACGAAGAGTTCTCCAGCCCCAAAGTTACTAGTGTCAAGGAGGCGAAACCCTGCGCTACAGGTGTGTGTACCACATCTGAAGAAGCACCAGGCTGCAGTGATTTGTAAAGTACTAACAGCACAGGGTTCTAGATCTCTCTGACAGTTGCAACCATCTTTTTTGGCTTTATCCTTCACGATGTCCTGGTGTTCTGGGTGTATTCTGATCATGTCCTGTCCTTTCCTTCCTGTGTGCCTTTGCTCTTACTGTTGTTCCTTTCGCCAGATTTTTGTTCTGCCTTTTTCATCCTCATCTCCTTGGTAATTTCCTACCATAATGCACTATGCTTGTCCTTTAAGTCCCAGCTCATTTGTCCTCTCCAAACATTCTGCAACTCAGAAATGTTCTTCCCCTGAATCACAACATTCTAGTGTCTCTCTCATAAGTGTACCACATTTTGCCTTGTAATTATTTGTCTATATTTATGTTTCTTGCTCGATATTAAGTGCCTTTTCCTTGGGGCAGTGGTTCTCCAAGTGTGGTCCTCAGGCCTGTAGTATCAGCATCACCAGGAACATTTTAGAAAGGAAATGCTTAGCTGCTGAATTAGGAACTCTGGGCATTGAGGCTGCAGTTTAATAAGCCCTCCATGTGATTTTAATGAGTATTAAAGTCTGAGAACCACTAGTTTAGGGCAGCTGAATTTTGTTTATAACATTACTTAAGACACATAGTAGATATTCACTACTGAGTGAATAGTGTCAAATCATGAGCCAAAGGACTCAGTGACTATGAAATCAAGTAACTCTTGCCCAAATACAAAGAAAAGATGCAGATATATGTACACAGAAAAATTGGACAGAAAAATCAATAAAGAATAGCCAAATAAGAAAGCCCTCTTTCTCTATGTTGATATCTTGTTTATTATATGACTTGACCAAATTTGGATATTGCATATGAAAAGCATGGATTCAACTTTGGTATTTATTTTTGTTTAGTATTGGATATTTAAAAATGCTGAAAATTAGCCTTGGTTCAAAGGAATGTAATTTATAAGGTGCTAGACTATATTAGCAGAAGCTGATAACTTTTTTCCATGAGAGTTGTCTAGGCTCTTTAACAAAACTGAGGCTTATAAATCATATAGGGAAAGTGAAAGCTCTTTGAGTGATCTGACAATTTCCTATAAAATGGTAAATATTGAATATTTTCTGTGTACTACCAGGGGAGATTGCTCTTTAGCAGTTATTGTGAGTTAGCCCTTACAAAGCAAAAAGTTGGGATTTTTATGCTTTTCCCCTTTTTTTGTAAGACAGATTCTTCCTCAACTGTCTACTTCACCGAATTGGTGAAGATCTGAATTTGCTGGACATAAAAGTTGTGTTAGAATAAGGTTTAATTCTGTTATTCTGGTCATAAAGCCTAGTGCCCACGCAGGCTAGCTGTATAACCCCAGCATAAAAGCGAATTGCTAGGCTCTGTGGTATTTGTCCCTAGAGGAGCAATGCATTTGCCTCTGTTCTAAGTAGGTTTGGAGAGAGGAATAGTAAAAATGACAATAATAAAAGCTGATGTTTATGGAGCCCTTTTTCTGTGCCAGGCACTAGAGTAAGGACTTTACATGCATCATCTCACTTAATCCACTAAGGCCCTTCTGCTTTCTACAACCCCTACTATCCCTACCAGAAAGTATTTTCTTCAGCTTTTCAGTTTTATGGTACTTTCAAAAATATGAAAATGTTTCCACCATTTAGAATCAAACTCCCTTGGGGAATAAATATTTCAGCATGATATAAATAGGCTCATTCTTTTTCCATACTGAAGTTTGAGTGGACGGGGGATATTGAGGGAAAAGTTAACTTTCAGGAAAGACTCGAGAAGCTGAGGGCATAGCTACGTCACACAGCTGGGGATGGTCAGACTGTGGTTCTGCTGTGCCAGAGAGCTGTTTTCTGGTTCAGTCTTGGAATCACAGCTTTTCTTCCCCTTCTTTTTGTGTGACTCATTACACAGGGGTCTTGCATTGGTGGTGTTCCCAGACAGTTCCCCTCTCTTTGGCAAAGTGGTGTGGTACTGCTTTCCCGGTTGAAACCGGAAGCTGTTCCCAGGCACCTGAAACTCCTGAATAGATAGGAAATAGATCACAAGACAAAACAGCTTGGATGTGGGTCGGGTGGTATTGTTATGATCTTTTCCAGCTTCGAACTTTCTTTTTGTTTGAGACAGAGTCTCAGTTGCCCTCAGTAGAGTGCTTGGTGTCATAGCTCACAGCAACCTCAAACTCTTGGGCTTAAGCGATTTTCTTGCCTCTGCCCCCCAAGTAGCTGGGACTATAGGCTCTTGCTAGTCACAAACCCATGAGCTCAGAAAATACACCAGCCTTGGCCTCCCAGAGTGCTGGGATTACAGGTGTGAGCTACCACTCCTGGCTTCCAGTTTAGAACTTTTATTATGAGATGTAAGTTTTGTGAGAAGTCCTTCCAAGAGGACCTTTTAGAAGCTAACATCAGATACATTGGCCATTACTAACTATGTTATTTTCTGATTTTTATCAAAACCATATAGTTTAAATAGAAGCTTACAGGAGCGAGAGAGTATAGATGAGCCGGAGAGGCAAAAAGAAAGGGAGAGACAGATGAGGAGGGTTCAGACCAAATGACGTTAAGGAATTAGATGGGTCCTTCTGTAAGCAGAGATTAGTTAATTCTTATTATTAATTTATTAATTGGTTTATTATTTTTATTCATAATTTATTATTTTTTGATTTTTATTAATTTAGTTGTTGCTTTTGGTTTGTATGTGTGTGTGGGTTTAAGACAGTATCTTGCTCTGTTGCTCAGGCTAGAGTGTAGTGACATCATGATAACTCACTGCACCTTCAAACTCCTGGGCTCAGGCAGTCCTCCTGCCTCAGCCTCCCGAGTAGCTGGGACTACAGGTGCACACTACCACTCCCAACTAATTTTTTTATTATTTTGTAAAGATAGGTCTTTTTATGTTTATCAGGCTGATCTTGAACTCCTGGCCTCTTTGATCTCCTAAAGTGCTGGGATTATAGGCATGAGCCACTCATTGTACCTGGCTTATTTATTTTTATTTTTATTTTTTCCCCAGCTATATTGAGTTATAATGTACAAATAAAAATTATCTATGTTCAGGGTATAACAATGTGATGATCTGATATATGTGTACATTGTGAAATGATTACCTCAATCAGATTAATAAACACATCCATCGCCTCACATTGTTACTTTTCTGTGTGTGTGTGTGTGTGTATGTGTGTGGATATGTGTGGGGGCGGTGTGTCGGGGTGGGGGTGAGAACACCTAAGACTTACTCTCTTTGCAAATTTTAGTATTGTTAACTCTGACCACCATGCTGTACGTTAGTTCATCTCGTTGGGATACAGTTATTTATTGATTTAAAAAAAACCTGAGGGGCATCTCCTGTGTCATTCTTTCCAAAATTGCATTTCTCTTCTTAATGTTCATGTTTATTCCACAGTCTCTTCGGCCCCATAACTTACAGCAGCCTTAATTCTGACAGGTGTCACCCCAGAACTCCATTCTCCTCATTCCTATTAGTATTTCACACTGGCTTTTGAAGGGAATGGCGTTCATAATTGGTTGGACAGGTGTAGGCCACAGAAGGGTACATTGCTTGTAGAGAATCTCCAAACAAAAATAAAATTATGTGATGTACTTCTTGTTATCAGCATGCAGGCACAATACTGATAGTGGCAGTAGAGAGTGGACAGGCCTAGTGTGGTCCCTCACCCCTGTGCTACATAAAAGGGAGCTTAAATTCTTTTGGAAACGGAGAAGGTGTAGACTTCTCTGTCCACTGTGGTACTGTTAGAAATCTAATAGCCTTTTCTTCCTTTATTTTTTCTTTGTGTGTGTGTTTAGGCAAAGAAACGGTTACTATTCTTCCAGGAGCCTCTTTTTTCTCCAGCGATGAATCATTTGCAATGATTAGAGGGTATGTAATAACAGAGCCCCTCATGTTTCACACGGTGTGGAATGAGCTGAGTCATCCCGAGTGTTAGCAAGGCTCTGAAACACAGCCACACGTCCCAGCCAGAAAACTATCACAGGCTTGTTTGCCTGCAAGAAGATGTGAAATTATTCACATTGAATGTTGAACATTGAAATATCCAGCCTTTTATTATGAAAAGAACCCTCACAGTGGAATATATACCTTTGTGCTAACTAGACTGCAGGAAACATTTCTAGGGTCCTTTCTGAGGATCCTACCATTTCCTTCAAACTGTGTTCACTTTTTAGCTAGTGCTTGTCTTTAAGTCGAGACACATTCCACCTCACTGAAGGAAACAATCTCACTGTGCACACCTGTGTTTAATTTGTTTTTGGAGGCAATATGAGCTATATTAAAAAAAGCTTTATGGTTATTTCTTTGCATCAGCTTGGAGCTGTCTTGTTTGGAAATCAGTTGTGAGAAAGGGGAAGCAAGTTGATTTTGGGGGTGGGAAATTATTTTAATTGCTGGCAGTATGATTTGATTGCTGGCAAGCAAAGGGGACAAAAAGCTATGAGGCTTATACTTTTACCTCTTTTTCAGGGGACATGTCAATCTCACAATGCTAGGAGCAATGCAGGTTTCCAAATATGGTGACCTGGCTAACTGGATGATTCCTGTAAGTAGATATATATATTTTTTTCTGAATTACTCTTGGATCAGCATAATTAGTTTTGTAATATTAAGAAAATATCTCATCCAGTTGCTATGAGAGCAATATAATTATTCCAAAAAATGAGGAAATATTTTAATATGTATTTCTTGTTTGAATCAAGTTTTAATTATGCAAGCACTGAAGAGTATTCAGCTTTTCCAGTTTAAAAAATAAAACACAGGCAGGGGTCAGGGCCAAAGCAACACTTCCCTTAGAAACTACCAGATAGTTGGGGAAGGTAAAAAATTAAATGGGTTAATTATACTCTGATAAAGGTAAGAAATGCAAATATTTATCATAACTGAAGTTTTAAACTAGAACAATTAAGTTAAATAATTTTGTTAATTCTATTTTCTTATTCACAGAGATTGAAATCCTCTCTTCATTGGTCATGTGATCCCAGAAACAATTACATTGCTTTCTACTATGGAATGCAGAACCTATGATGGTTAAACATGTTTGCGAAATGCAAACTCTTTTCGTTTAGTAATGACCTAAATCAAGGAAGATACCTCTTAGAATTAGCTTTGGGAAAGGGGCTGTTGTCAGTAACTTGATTCATTGAGCGTAGGGCATGGAAACAACAGTGGATGTGTGTCCATAAGCTCATTTTGGATGCTAGCCCAGGTTATGTTTAAGGATTTCTGTGTGTTTTTCTACATGTATAGCACCAGCTAAATGAAATATTGTCAAGTAACTGAGGCTAGTGTTCTATGATGTAAGAGTTTTCACAAAATCTCTTAGATTTTTTTTTTTTTTTTTAGGAATTTTTTGAGGAAGGTTGATTAATTAATAAAGGTAGAGTAACATAACAGTGTTAGAGATAATATTAGTTTAGCTCTTTTAATCAGATACCACTTGGGATATTATTTTAAAGTTTTAATAATTATTAAGGCCCTGGTTTTCAAACTTGGTTGCATATTGGAATCACCTTAGAGTTTTAAAAAATATTGATAGCTAAGTGTCAGCCCCAGAGTTTCCAATCTAATTAATCTGGCATGTAGCCTAGCCCCAGAACTGGTTACATCAATAGAGACAATTTCAATCTGTGAACAAGTTTGCAAACCAGCTTATTAAAAAGATTGATCACAATTCATTCATATTTAAAATAAGGGAAAAACACCATTGACTTATCAATAGTAAGAACTCCTAGCAAATTATAGATTATATTGTTATTTTAGTTATAAACATATTGGTCATTCTAAATAAGCTGTAATTATAAGGATTAGCAGCTTTTGGAGGCCTCATAAATTTCAGAGAAAGTCTTCTGTCTGAGCATCATACAGTAAGTCAGACTGACAATTTGTGGAAATACTTACTTGTATGAAATCCAAATGTATTTCTATTTTTAAATTTTAGTTAAAGGCTGTATGGGGTGGCAGTGGGAACATAGGAAAACAAACCCCAGACTGAGTTTTAACCTTGACATTGCCAGTAATCAAGGTGTGAACCTTGAATGTTATTTGTGTTGAAGTGTCTTCATCTATAAAATGATGGCTTGAGACTAGATGATTTAAAGAATCCTCTCTGGCTCTTCTTGTCTAGTAGTTAAGAGCAAGAGTCTTGTAGTGAGTTAGACCTGGGTTGAAATCCTATTTTTGTCACTTGCTAGCAGGGTAACTTAAGACAATTAACTATTTTTCCTTCTCTGTGTACTTCATAGAACCATGTCAAGGAATAAATGAGATAATGCATACAAAGTGTGTAGCACAGAACTTTAGTACCTGTAAATAAATGGGCTATTATTCTGATAGGCTAAGAAGGAGAAGTTGAGGATACCTGGCAGAGAAGGGAATAGCTTCTGTGAACAGAAGCAATAGGGTTTTAAATATAATTATTCCAAAAAATGAGGAAATATTTTAATATGTATTTCTTGTTTGAATCAAGTTTTAATTATGCAAGCACTGAAGAGTATTCAGGGTTTTAAATATTCTTGTTTCTCTGGACTATGGATTTTTGAAATTAGTTTACATAGTGGTTTTGGGTTTGGAGCCGAGGCATGTTCATCATATTCTCCCTTTTAGGGAACTTGGGCATCTTCAAAAAGTCAGTATAAGATTTATTGATATTATGATTTAGCTTGCCCTAACCCTGGAAACTTTCACAACAAGAATGTGCATAAGTAGTTATCATTTGTAGGAGAGATTTTGCCATGTATCATGTTTTTACATACCCTGTTTAGATTCCTGTGAATGATTAGAACGTAAGTATTTATAACTTTATAATTTTTTAAATGTAATTTGGACCTCATAAGTTTCCAAGGAATGGACCTGTTGGGGTGACACTGGGGAGCTCAGGAATTCTGTAGTACAGCCTGGAAATCTACCTGAAAAAGAATGATACATATAAAGTGTCCTTAGGGTTTGGTTCCACACTTCTGGCAATGAAAGTTGGTGGAATAATTTTTGATTAGCATGTCTTTTATTGCTTCAGTGACTGATAATTACTTCCTAACTTCTTCGTATTTTGTATACAGTTGTATATTTTTATTCTTTGGGACACAAAACAGTTTCAGAGTCAAGTCCATGAGGGTTAGTCTGGAAGAGATCTGGATTGAATTTCATTTCTGCCCTTTATAAAGTCTATGATTGGGAGTGCATGTTTTTGCTAGGATTAGGTAAGAAGAAACTGAAAAGTGAGCACTGCAAGCATTCCCTGAATAGTGGCTATTACTTTCATCTTTTTAAATGCTCTATTACTTAACATTAACGAGGGAATATTTGCCTTAAAATACACAGGCGTAATCAAGACAATTGTGTATGAATCAGTACAATCCGCTTATCCTAAGTTCATATTCAAGTTCCAAAAATTGAACCCTTTGAGGACACATTTCTTTTATTGGCTCTAGATAAGATACAGCTTACCCTTGTATGGTTTCATAAGCAATCTATTTTTATTTGTTCCCAAGTTGTATACATTATGATTTATAAAATTTTGGTGTATTTTTATTGCAAGATCTGACAGTAAAGGAGCTGAAAAATTCAGCTTTATTATATCATTTTTCACTTACTTTTATCTTTTTACTGAGTTTAATAATCTTTCAACAGCCATATAAGCCTTGAGCTCTCAGCATCATGACATCACTATCAATCATTATAGCATTGGATTACAATAAACATTAATCCTTTAAGGTGAGCAAGCAGTGTGGTTGCTATTTGTCTTACCCTTTAATAGTTTCTTAGTATGCAGTGTTGGTTCTGTGTACATAGATTTTTAATAATTTTTCCCTGAGCATACAAAGAGAGAAAATTTGGTTTTAGCTTTCTTTTCTTTTTTTGTAATTTTTGGCCGGGGCTGGGTTTGAATTGGCCACTTCCGGCATACAGGGCTGGCACCCTACTCCTTTGAGCCACAGGTGCTGCCCTATTTTCTATTTTTTTATGAAGAGGAAAAATTTGACAAAACAGTAATTGTCTCCTTCCAGCTCCCTGCTTATAGTGATGATGGTAAAATCCCAGGCAAGCTAATCAAAAGTAGAAAGATAATGAATACAGTTCATTGAATCTATGTGCAAAACTGCTTGGGTGCCTTCTTCATGCCTATTTTTAGAGAACAGCTGGCATTGATTATTGACTTGTAAAGGGAAGCAGATGTATATGATCAGCTATGAGAGTTGGTTTTTGAAAACAGGAAATAGCAGCCCCCCAGACAGGCTACAGTACATGAGTTGCCTGAGAGCCCAGAACCCTCTGGGGAGACTGAACAAGGCATTCTCAAGGCAAAGAAGAATGGGACATTTTCATGTTTGTTTTCCTTCACGTTTTTAATTTCTTTGTGCATTTGAAAAGAATAAAGACAAATTAATGTTGTACTCAGGTAGGCTGCATATCTGAGTGAAGAAAATTGTTTGGGTCCTCTAGACATCTATCTGCTTTAAATAGTCTAGGTCTCTAGTCTGTAGTATTTCTAGTTGTACGACTAAAGAGATTTGTGTTCAAGATTGAATCTGGTGGTTTGGTTGCATCAATTGTCATCCAAATACTAAATCCATAGATATAGAAATATAAACACATAGATTATGGCATAAATGAAGGTAAAAACATAAAGATTTAGATAGACTTTTAACAAATTGGTGTATTGTTCATTTAGTTCTGAGGCTCAAGAAAGTGCAAACCATGAGAAAGGAAAAAGAACCCATGAAAATATGTAGGAGATGGTATGAGGCTTTCATAGTGCAGTGCTTTTGCCTTACTAGTGCAATATAGTGGAAACTCATGGAACTTTAGAATTAGACAAACCTGTGTTTAAATACTTGTTCTTTCACTTTTTATTTGTAAAATTATAATTTTTAACTCATATGCTTTTTCTAGGTTTTAAATTAGTTCATTCATTCAACAGATATTGATTAGGCATAAATTAAAAGCTAGTACTATTCTAGCCTTTTTGGGGGGATGTAGCCATTAACAAAATAGATGAAATTCTCTGCATTTATGGAACTGATATTCTTTTATTTTGTTATTGTTTGGGATTCATTGAGGGTACAAAGAATTAGGTTACATTATTGCATTTGTTAGGTAAAGTCCCTCTTATAATTGTATCCCTCCCCCAAGAGGTGTGCCAACTATGACCTGCCAACTGCCTCCCTCCTCTCCTCTCCCTGCTTCCTCATTCATGCATTAATTAGATCATCTACTGCCTTCATATTAGAATTGAGTACATTGGATCTTGTTTCTCCATTCTTGTGATGCTTTACTACGAAGAATGTTGGAACCAATATTGTAACAGGAATCCACAAACTATGGTTCATGTACCAAATCTGGTCCATTGCTTCTTGTCTAATGTTTGAATGTGACTTTTTAAAGGGTCTCATTTTCTCTAGTTGTTTAATATGATGTCATTATAAATTTATATTGGGTGTTATTCTTGGTGCAATTCCCTAGAAGCAGAATGTCTTGGTCAGTACAATTCCCTAGAACAGGGTTCTCAACCTGTGGGTTCTCTTCCATTTGTAACAACGTGGCAATTAGGAAGGTCAAGAACCACTGCCCTAGAAGTAGAATATCTTGGTCAGTATTTTAGGGTTTCTGATACATGTCACTGAGTAACCGTCTAGAAAAATTATTGCAGGTCATGCTCATACTGTTTCTACTCTATTACTAGCCCTGAGATCAGCTTTTTTTCTATTATTCTATTCTGTTTTTCATTTTTTAAAAAACTGCTATCTGGCAGTTTTGGGGCTCTTAATGCTGTTCTTCCTTCTCATTCTGGAGGCTTTCCTTTTTTTTCCTCTTAATTTTTTTTTAGAGATAGAGTCTCACTTTGTCGCCCTTGGTAGTCACAGCTCACAGCAACCTCCACATGCTCTTGGGCTTAGGCGATTCTCTTGCCTCAGTCTCCTGAGTAGCTGGTACTACAGATGCCTGCCACGATGCCTGGCTGTTTTTTTGTTGCAGTTTGACCGGGGCTGGATTTGATACACTACCCTCAGTATATGGGGCTGGCGCCCTACTCACTGAGCCACAGGTGCCACCCTCTTAATTTTTTTATTAAATCATAACTGTGTACATTAATGCATTTATGGGGTACAATGTGCTGGTTTTATTACAATTTGGAATGCTTGCATCAAACTGGTTAATATAGCCTTCACCTCACTTACTTAATTATTGTGTTAAGACATTTATACTCTACTCTTAATAGATTTGACATGTACCCTTGCAATATACATCATGGGTGGGGTCCCACCGATTACCCTCCCTCCACCCAACCTCCCCTTGCCACTCCCTCTCTTCTTCCCTCTTTTATCCTGGAGTATAGCTGTGTTTTATCTTTCATAGGAAAGTGTGAGTGATTACATATTGGTTTCATAATAGTACTGAGTAAATTGGATACTTTTCCTTCCATTCTTGAGATACTTTACTAAGAAGAATATGTTCCAGCTCCATCCATGTATACATAAAATAGGTAAAGTTTCCATTTTTTAAGGCTGCATAATATTCCACAGTATACATACACCACAATTTGTTAATCCATTCATGCGGTGATGGGCACTTGGGCTGCTTCCATGACTTGGCAATTATGAATTAACATAAAGCTGCAATAAACATTCTGGTGCAAATGTCTTTGTTGTAAAGTGATTTAATTCTCACTGGATAAAAATTTAAACTTAAGACATGAAACTATAAAGATACTTGGAGACAGTGCAGGGGAAACACTTGAAAGTATCATTTAATTGCAGGATACCTGATTGCAGGTATCATTTAATTGCAGGAGACCACAGAAAAGGGAATATCTTACCAACATCTGGCAACATAATGAGACTCTTTTTCTATGTCTAACTTACTCCTCAAATAACCTCAAAGGTTTTGAGGGAGATTTTTTAAAATTTCTTCTTATATTTCCCTTAAAAGGGCTCACTAATACTTATACCATTAAAGCTGTTTTCTTCTATTTCAGGAGTGGAAATTGAGAGAGGATGAGTAAGTATACCAATTAAGAAGGAGGCAGAAAGATCTTCATGTTCTGTATTTTTTAAAAAAGTATCAAGTATTTTTTTAAAAAAGAAGAAAAGAATGTGTAATTCTTTCCACGTTGCTGTAGAACAGTCTTCCTGGAAGGTTTGCATACTTGCTAACAAGGTAGCTATTAGAGAATAGAGACTTGCTCAGTAAAACTGCAGCTGCCAATAGAAGAGGTTGGAGTTCTCGTTGAACTCACAGAAAACACCCCATTCTTATTTCCCTGAGTCTGATCACGCTGAGACAGACATAACAATGTCAATGTTATTAGAGATAAAGTTGTATTACAATAAATAACCTCATCTGCAACTATGCTAGGTTATCTGAGAACTTATCCTTCAAAATGTAGACGGGCTCTTAGAGGTTCGGGCTCTACTCTGTCACCCTGTCTTCTGTGATCTCAGGGCACAGATGAACAGAGAAGGCTGCATCTCGACACTCTGAAAGAGAGCTGGGTGGAGGTCCTGTGACGATCACACTGAATTCCTTCCCTTAATCCCACTAATTAGAGAATTTACTTCTTTCTTGTTAATGAAAGAGAAGTGGGGTGAAGAGCAATCGGAAACATTTCCAACTTTTATTTCCTAAAATAAGAAACATTTCTCTCATCTATGGGGTTGTAAAGAATGAAAGCTTTTTTTCTTTTTCTCTTTTCCAGCAAAGAGAAATCAAATTGTTTCTTACAGAACTTCTTATTTATTTCCTGCAAAAGAGATAATAAATGGGAGAGAAAACTTCTCATCTTATAGGTAGTTATCCAAATGCAACAGAACATTTTGTGTCTGACCACTAAATAATTATTTAAAATGTGGGTACAGATGGTAGAAATGACTGTAAGACTTGGACTTTTAATTTAAAAAAAAGAAAGTTTGGCAGAGAGGAAAAAAACTGCATGAACAGAAGAGCCGAAATTGTATGATATCTAGAGGTTTTCAGATAGCATGTAGTGGAGAATTAAGTGTAATTTCAAAATACTTTGCAGGTCAATATCTGTTACGTGGTGGCCTGAAGAGGATGTCTCTTTTTTCTAATATGAAGAATGAAAGTTAAATCTAGTTCAGGGAGACAGTCCTATCTTAATTTGGGAAAAACATAACCCAAGTAGATTGATGTATTATACCACTTAACATCTCAGGAGACTGACACTGAGATGAGCTGATCTCCTAAAGAGTTCCCAGTGGTCTAATAGCCCATCAAAGACCAAAACCTCTGCACTTGACTCCAGTCAAGGTTATAATACCTGTTTTTTCCATCCTTCATTGCTCAAAATTTTCCTATTGGCATTTAAGTGTACAAGATGACACAAGTGTCAAGTGTGCAAATTTTCTTTGCCAACAAAATAATAGAAAAATACAGAGTGTCTTAAGTTCATACATATACAAACCATAAGGCAGTCCATTATATCATGGAGTTGAGTCCACTAAAGACAATGAGTGCAGGTGCCCCTCACTGGGGATTTGTTTCAGGACCCACTCCCCCCCACATACCCCTTAACCCTGAGGATACAAAAATTCACTGAATGCTCAAGTCCCTTATGTAGGATTAAAGTATTATTTGCATATAACCTACACACATCATCCTAGAAATTTTAAATCATCTCTAGACTATGTATAATACCTAATAAAATATAAATTATATCTCCATAGTTGTTATATTTTTTATTTAAATTTTGTTGTTGTTGAATTTTTATTTTTTGGAATTTTTTAACCTGCACTTGGTTGGATCTCTGGTGGTGTTTGGCTACAGGGCTAGACTGTGTATGGCAAAGTTCTGGAGGAACTACAATTCTTAGTACAGCACCACTTATAGTCCCTTAATAAGTGCTTTTGTAATGAATGAATTAAAGCTCTCTTTTGAATATGTTTCCACTTTGTGATGGATTGTGAGAAATTATTATGTGACAATTTGCAGGATGATTATTTTAGCATCTTACTCTACTTCACCTGTTAAAAGAAACTCTCCTATTATTCAACTTCATTTTCCCTGTGGTGAAGGGCTTGATCAAGACATGTGGACAAGTTTGGAAATATAGTTATCTCTTATTTATTTTCCACTGAAATTTCTCACTTATTTAGCTCTCCCACATTCAATCTCTATTCTCATTTTGGAATGAATAAAGACAAGCCCCACCCTACCTGCTGGGTAAGTATTGCTGTGCATTAGTGTGTGAGTTCAGGCAGTTGGCCTAGGATAGCTCAATCAGTTGGTTCCACTCATAACTTTGACTTTTGAAGGATTAATACATAGATGCAGGGATGGTAAAGGGATTATTCATATTGGTGGAAGTGTCAAGAATCCTGTGGTGGTAAAATCCAATGGTAAATCCCCATGTTTGGAATCCCTCCACGGGCTGTAGCATGAGTTTTCAGGGTATACAAACTACTGATAGATTTTCTATAGTCTAGCCTCTCGTGTTTCCCAGATACTTTCAGAGCATGATTGATGAGTCCATTGTTGACTTTTTAAGCTACCCAACATCCTTACAATAAATTGCTTTTCTCACCAAAATATCCATTCTATTTCTGTTGGTTGCAACCAACAGCATGACTGTATAGAGATTGGTACCAAAGAGTGGAGTATAGTCAACATTTCCCAAGAAAGAAGGAGGAATTTGTGATAGATTACCTGACCTAGTTGAGGTTGAAAATAGTAATAGTTCTACGGGAATTCAGAAAAGGAATTTGGGCTGCTCATGGCATGCAAGAGTGGATGAGTTCTTTAAACTGTTCTCTATCTGTGCCTGGAGTGAAGTATCCATGGAAGTCAAAGCTTTGGGAAATACACTGTCACTGCCATAAAACAGTGGGAAGAACAGCGGCAGTGTCACGAGATGTGTACTTCTCACAGCACTTTAAATTCACAAAGAAAAACAATGAACAGTGCAAATCCCTAATCAGTAGGTTTAACCGTGCTATGATTCTCTTTTGTAAACATGAGGCATTGATTTGTTGCAGATGGTCTCTGCTCTTATTTGCTATCTTGCCTTGGTCAAGTCAGCTAGTGAGGATTGTAGCTAGTACAGGCTACAAGCGAGGTCCAACCCCTTGGTTTCATATTTCAGCTCTACGCAGAGGTGGTAGAAGAATAGGCAACTCATTGTCCTGGTGCTGACTTAGGATCCCAGTCCCTCAATTACTTTATCTGTAAAGTGGAGATCATAATAGTGTCTACCTCATAGAGTTACTGTGTGGTTTAAATTAATTAATATGTATAAATGGCTATGAGAACATTATCTGAAACATAGATGTCATTCCATAGAGAATACTTAGAGCTACGATTTCCATTATTGCCATTGCTAACATTATCACATTGATGACATTGTACTGATAAGATTTGCAGAGTAGGAAGTAGCGTGTATCATTTTGCCATGAGAAGAAGCATGCAGGTCAGAGGGTGTTAGGTGAACTCTCCATGTTTCCCCTGTAGTTTCTGGACTTATGTGGGAATATCTCTTACAAAAGGAGGCAAGATCTGGTCAGAGATCGGTCATGCTTTATAGTATAGAAAGAGGCATGATGCTTCATTGGCCTCTTAGAATTTTGAAGTCAAAAATAGACTGCTTCATACGCTCTCTGACTGATTTGCAAGGTGAATTAGGCTCACCTTATGTGGCCGATGGAAGAAAGGAAGCCTAATTTTGTCCATCACTGGAATAGCGTCCTAATCGGCACTTACAGCCTAGATGAGCCAGTGATGCTGTGGGTAGCATTGTCTTTCCAGGTAGAACTATTTCTTGTTGAGATCCTGAAGAACTGCTGGGAAATCAAACAGAAATCTACTGTGGACAAAAGTTCATTCAACTACATTACTTAAGTTTGTCTCAGTGAAAAAGTTTAGTTCTTATGGTTTGATCATTTAAAACAAGACTTAGTTTAATCACAAGAAAATAAGTTACTCAACATTATCTGGACAAAGGGGAAGATACCGGAATAACTTCTAAGTTTTTGTTTGCAACCTGTAAGCTACATTTTCTCCTGAACTTTACCAATCACATTTTATTTTCTTATGGAAAGGTAGAAGTCTACATGACATAAGATTTTCTTATTTAGTTGGTTTGTTTTTTGAAAAGTACAATGTAGTGACAGAATATATTTAATAAGAAAACTTTTCAAAATACTGACCGAAAGAAAAAATGAGGAAAAGAAGGGTGATCAGGTGCTAGAAAGGAAAGTAGCACCTAATCTGAACTTCGAGTTTCCACCATGAACTCTGGATTTTTGAAGTTGATAATGTTTGCCATCTCTAAGCAGAGAGTATTTCAAAAGTTTTTGAAAAAAAGTACCAATAGTTTTCTAGCTCTGGAGATACAAAAAGGAAATTGCTGAAAATTTGACAGGTACATTCTTCCGTCACAGTGTCCAGGTTACTAAAGTCACTAGAGTTGGTGATACAGACACTGTCCAACTCCCTTGGCCTTCCTGGATTTGTTCAGTAGGTCATGGCCACAATGGGAAGGAAAAAGGTCCAGAAGAAAGAAAAACACGGACTCTATTTTCTCACTAACTGTTTCAGCATCCCAGGCTGTGTGATATACTTGAGTTTCTGTGAAATTTATTTTTTCACTGTCTCTAGGTAAATCTCAAGGCTGGGAGAAACTTCAAATGTTATGAAATTCAAATCCCTCCAGAGAATTCCTCCAACCAAACCGGGTAATTATCAACCTTGATTGAAAAAAGAAAATTTACAATAATATGCTTTATAATCAATGCAAAAGAGTAATGTTTTGTTCATTAATCATAGTTAAAAAATGATGACAATGATAGTAGAAATTCTTTTGAGTGCCTTATCACCTTGGTAGAGTGCCATGGAGTCACAGCTCACAGCAACCTCCAACTCCTGGGCTTAGGTGATTCTCTTGCCTCAGCCGCCTGAGTAGCGGGGACTACAGGTGCCCATTACAACGCCCGGCTATTTGTTTGATGCAGTTTGGCCAGGGCTGGGTTCAAACCCGTCACCTTCGGTATATGGGGCCGGTGCCCTACTCACTGAGCCACAGGGGCCACCCGACCACATTACTTTTAAGATAGGTACATTATGTCTCATTTCTTAGGCAAGAAGTTGTACCCTCTTCCCCATCAAAAATGTCTCTCTTTCCCAGACATGTATTTAAATCTTATGTTATTTCACAGCATATGTCTGGGGTGTCACCTTGTCTAATTTACTGAGCAATGTTTATTAGGCATCTTGTACTTGTGTATATTAACCCCTATGCAAGGCACGCAGCATACTTTTGGGCTTGGTTGTAGACAAAAGTAGAAATTCTTAACCATGTGCAACTTAAAATCTAATGGGCAAAACAAGAAACCCAGTTAACCAGCCATTGAATATATGTTTAAAATGAGAATACTGTCCAGACTATGAAAGGAATAATAGGATCTAGTGGTCAAAGTAGGTGCCTAAGGAGTGAATTTCAGAGTTATGCCTGCTTGGGACCTTTAGGCAAATAAAATGTAAAATAAATAAATAAAATCCCTAGCTTAAGGTTCTCTATGGATTACTGGCAACAAGTTATTACAATTAATATACAAGTCACAGGTGACTAGCAATGTAAACAGCACCCACCTAGGATTTGCATTATATAACCTACAAAACTATGCAGCAGCCTTGAAGATAGAACAGACCCAACAAATTGTGAAGGTAGAAAAATGTGTCCTCCTCTCAAAGGCGGTACAGGAAGAATGTTCTGGTTGGAGGAATACATAAGTATAAAGACTTTGAGATAGGGAACAGCTCCTGGATTTGAGAAACTTAAAACTGCCCCGTGTTACTAAGGCATAATAAATTTGAATGAGACGATATTGAGGAAACAGGCAGGAGTGCAATAAAAAACTGGTGCTTTGTTTGAAAGGCAGTGGTGCTTCACTAAGATTTTAAGCAAGGAGTGGCCAGATCATGTGTGGGCCTGCACTTTGGTGAACACACAGGAGCGGGATGGAAAGTGAGAGAGATCCCCCAAGGGCCACACAGAGTCATCTGGTGAGGAGGGAAGAGTGGCCTGGGTTACCCGGTGGTTCAATGTAATTGTTTCTAATTGTCTGTCTCTGCTTTCAAGCTGTATGCTGTAAGTTAGCAGGGACTAAACTTTCTGCACCCTGGACATTCATCAGTTCTGGCATATGAGAGATGTGAAATAAATATAAGGGTAGGGAATGAAGAGGCTCATCTTACGTGTCACCTCCTCCAGGGCTTGGCAGGAGGGAAAAAGTGGTCAGTCACTGGAGGCCTTTTCAAATAAGTGCCCTTGTCTTCTCCTCAGTTTCCCCCTGTGCAGAATGAGAGACTTGAAACAGATGGCCTTGGATCACCCTGCAAATTCTGAAATTTTGTGATTCTGAGTTAGGAAACCCAGTTTAGGGAACCCATTACCACTGTGGCTGTCCTTTTCCATTAGTCCAAATGTATACAGACTCATCAAAATGGATTTTGACTTGCAGGGACCAAATGTCTTCATTTAGATGAGGCCGGGAAGGCAGCCTTGCAAATTACTCCAATTCTCCCACCTCCATTATGCTCGAAGCGTTTTGCCAGTGCTGTTACAACCCAACAGCACGCGGCCAATTGGAGCAGAAAAGACAATAACCTTAATGGGAAGGAATTGGGAGCTGGGAGACGCCACCAATTGTATTAAGAGAAATGAAATAATATTTAATTTCCCTGGTCATAAATAATCTGTCTGTCCACATAACGAGCATATCAGAGTTGACAGGGAAAATATTCACCAACATGGAGGAAAAGGTCATTATTTTTTCATTATTATTGAGTGATGGGGGTGGGGGATGTATCCGATGTGCCTTTTTGTTGCTGTTGCTCTGACAGATGGAACTGCAGCAGCTCAGCACTCGGGATAGCGGTGATCCTCAGCAAGAGGCCATAACAGTGACTGTACCAATTCTTCATTCATAGTGGTGAGGTTTTTTATAGTTTTCAAAGTGCTCATTTGTTTCTTTCCTCACAAACACCTCACTATGGGAGAAGGGATACTCTTTTTCAGGACAAAGCACTGAGGCCACTAGTTGTTAAAACATTTTGGCAAGGATACTCAAAAAACATTGGAGAGAGCAGTAATCAAAGACTTTAGGCTCTCCCTGACTGCTTTTGATTTTTTTACCATAACAGCCGGCGCCTGTGTCCCGAACTACAGAAATTGAACAATTAAGTTCACAAACTAATCCCAGAAAAAGTACTATTTACCTCATTGCTGCACATCACTATCGTCACTGTCAAAATGATCCCCTTGGGAAGCGAGACATCAGTGCCGATGTTTAGTCCACTCTTCAAAGCAATTATGGAACTCTTTTTGTGTAATGACCATTAGAGCTGTGATCATGTGAGTTCTGACAGTTAAGTTCCTGACTTCATCCTAGAAAAAGTGCTACATATCTCATTGCTGAATACCATTAAATTCACCAGATGGCCAAGGAGTGTACTTTGAAGGTGGCCACAGTGATGCGTGGCCAGAAAGTATATAGCACTTTTTCTAGGATGAGTTTGTGAACTTAATTGTCCCACCTCATATTCTTGTTAATGTAGTGTTTTTAAATAGATTAACATTCCTTGTTCTTAAATAAATGCATTTTAAAGGATACTTTAAATAGCATCATGAAAAATGGAAGTTACAAATCATTTGCTTAACACAGAAGTAGAGTTAATTCTCATTATTCACATTAGCTGTGTTCTAGGAAATCTTGTCAAACATAAACTTAGTGAACACTGAATTATTACAACTAGGGGAAATTCAGGGTAAGGGTTCCTACAAGCCTCTGGTCATACATTGTCATCAACCAGTCAGTACATACACTTTTTTATGTATGTTTCTGTTTAAAGATGCCTCATATAATATGTATTGTTGATGCACTAACACTGAACTCACAATCTACGGTGCTGAACTCATGCCTGAGCAAAGTGCGCCTAACACGTGGTTTTCTTCTGTTGGGCAAGTGGCAGCTCTGCACGGTTCCTCACTACAATGTTTGGGAGGAGCCATTTTAAAGAGCAAACTCACCAACAAAAACCCCGAAAAAAATCCCCAAATGTGGCACTAAACCAGATCATGAAAAGGACATTTGTTTACAATAGAAGATCTGAAACAAGAAGGCAGAGTTTTGGTACCCTGTTCAACCTCAACGGGAAGCATGCACATGGAGTAACTTTGAACATGTCAGAAACACCATGAGTACTGATTTGGGGGTTCCTAGAAAAATTTAGCCAACAGATACATTTACAAATATGGAATCACAAATCATGAGGACCTACTGCAGCTTTAAAATTAAATTACAAGTACTAAATTTGATTAAATCCTAGCTAGATGTTTTTACTGACCTACAGCTCTTGATATGGGGCCAGATACTTTTTTCTTCTTGATTAAAAAAAAAGGATGGGCAAAATTCAATGTTAAAGACCTACTAGCCCCAAACTTGCAAGGGTTTTTTCCTCCCTTGGCTTGCTCTGAGAATAGAAAGAAAATGAAATCCAAATAATTTAGCCATCATGTTATTCCATTTTCCACTATAGCTCGTTGTGTGGACCATCTACAATTTTCGAGAACCATTTATAATTTTAAGAACTCTTTCAAGCATCACAAGTATTACATACAAACATTTGGAAAATACCAAATTTGCAAATTCACATTTTGAATACCCCCGTTGTAGAAATATGAAAATCGCTCAGATTTCCTGCTTCTCAAATTTCCTCACAACTTTGTGGGAGGGAAGACCGTGTCCACCCTCAGCCCTACTGCCAGTCTAAAGCTCCTATACTGATCACACGCCGCACTGCCGAGCTTGTTTTGTGTTCCATTCCAGTTTCTGAGAGAAACTTACTCATGACACGCACACAAGACTGAAGAAAATCATAGGAGTTTGGATGGGTGACCCTGTCTTCACTCTATGTCTAAGAATTCTTTCAATGCTTTAAAAAAAAATCCAGAGAATCCAGAGAAGCAAAATTGCTCCCCTTTCGACATACACTTTAGAAATAAATTCGCTCCCTCATTTTCTTTTGCAGAGTTCAAGAGCCAGACCTGAACTCAGCAGAAGAAAGTTAGCTTTTGCTACCAATTTATTTCCCCCGTTTTGGGGAAGGGATCTTCTCTGGAGTAGAGTTTTGTTTTTCTTATGTCAAAGTCCAAGCACAGGTCTCTTAGATTTGTTCAAAACTGTTTTCTATTTGCAACTTGTGAAACACAGATAGCAAACACTTGTTACATTTGTACCCAGAGTTGAATGAATGAGAACATGAGATTTGAAGGGTTAGTCAAAATAAACAGAGTTACAAACAATTGTTGACGTTCCATAATTGGCATTGCTGGTGTGGGGGGAAAAAAAAGAATTAATTAAGGTTTTAGAAAAAAGGGGATTCTAGGTTTTGGTTTTCCAATCATTTAGGCCCCAAGAAAATCATTTAGCCTTTTAACTGTAGACTTGGCCAATTCAATGTGTTAAGCCAGAGAGGTTCACCCAGGAGATACCCAGGTTTGCTAAGGTATTCTGTTCCTGCCAGTTATTATACAAGTGAGCAAAGGAATTGTATGCAGTCCTGTCTCGAGTCTCAGCTTTGTATTTTTAAAGAACGGTAATTTTAACCTCTTCAGAGGATCTATGTGGGTTATTATCAATAGGTACAGGGAGAGAATAAGGAAAGTGAGAAATCATTAGCTCATGGGAGATTGATTTTAACCTAAACCTCAGATTTCTCATAAATGATAGAGAAAAAAGGCTGTGCATGGTTGCTCACACCTGTAATCCTAGCACTCTGGGAGGCCAAGTCAGGTGGATTGCCTGAGTTCACGGGTTTGAGACCAGCCTGATCAAGAGCAAGACCCTGCCTATTTTTAGAGACGCTATGGCTGGCGCCTGTAGTCCCAGGAACTCAGGAGGCTGAGGCAAGAGAATCACTTGAGCCCAAGAGTCTGAGGTGGCTGTGAGCTATGACACTATGGCACTCTACTAAGGGTGCCAAAGTGAAACTCTGTCTCAACAACAACAAAAAAAGAAGATAGAGAAATTTTATCAAGTAGAGGGAAGTGGTATAATAGAGTGGTAGGAAGGAGGGTTTTGAAGTAAAAGTGCTGAGTTCCCAGTCCTTTTCTGCTACCTTCCAGCCTGTGGACTGGAGAAAACAGCATAATCTCTGTGCACTTCAGATCTCCTCTTTGTAAAAAAGGTTAAAAAATAGGCTTCATAAGAAGTTCGTATGAGAATGAAAGTATGTCAAGCCCTTAGCCTTAGCCCTTAGCCTAGAGCTATATAAAGAGTCAATCAATTCTAGAGTTTATTTTATTTATTTTTTTCACTGTGTGTCTCTGAGAGTTGGAGGAATATTTATACAAACCTGTCTTAACCATCCCCATAAATACCACGTGCATTGTGACATCTTAACAGCACCAATGTTAAAACAGGCTTGAACTTGGCAGTCAAAGAACCATAGGTGCTTGGGATTGAGTTGAAAAGGATGTTTGAGATCCTCCAGTTTACCCTCTGTCATGTGCGAACAAACATAAAAATATCCCAGGCAAATACTTACCCTTACTCCAATTTCAAAGACTCCAATTGTTCCGGAGACTGTTGACTTCAGTGGCACAGCCAGTCTGATTGCTTTGCAGCTTCACGTGTTAAGAAATGCATAGTCATATCGTGTAGCTTGTGCTGCCTTATGACTTCCACAGCTACGTCCTGATTCTGCTACTACAGGCAGATGTGGACTTCAAGACTGCTTCCTTATTCCGTGCAAGTTGAGAG
Source organism: Perodicticus potto (assembly GCA_963574655.1). Taxonomy (NCBI): domain Eukaryota; kingdom Metazoa; phylum Chordata; class Mammalia; order Primates; family Lorisidae; genus Perodicticus; species Perodicticus potto. The sequence continues at coordinate 23,362 of CAUYRH010125084.1, read as the reverse complement.
TTAGGAGATGAGACTTTTGTAAGTCAGACTTGGGTGTAAACCAAGGCATGCTCCCTCTCTAATTGTGTGATGCTGAAAATTCTTATAGACTTCATTAAACCTCAATGTCATCAGTTTTACTGCAAGGTCAAGGACAAGTGAATACGTGTACACACATGCGTGTATGCTGCATCCTGTGGAGATTAAATGAAATTGTAAATTCAAAGTCAGTCAGTTGTTGCCATGTCTTAAATGTTGTTAGGATAAAATGAATTCATTCTTCCCCTCTGACCTCCTTTGTTGCTGATTGCATATTTCTCTGATTTTGAGTTTTTTCCACTTACTCTCTGTTTTTCCCTGGAATATACCATCTAAAAGTATAATTCAGGATAAGTCTTTGCATTTCAGACAAACTGATCTGTGCAGAAAAAAAAAAAAAAAGAAAAAATAGAGCAAACATCTCCCTTCTTAAGCTCCCCAACATCACCTTACTTTCATCAGAGTTGCATCACGCCACGGATCAATATTGAGTTTACAGTCAACTAATTACCCACGGCTTTTCTTTTTCCTTTAAATTCTATTGCTAAAACATGTGTCATTAAATTCAAGAGGATGAAAAAACAAAGGCCAGGAGAGATTTCTTGACTTGCCAAGGTTATACCAAGGTTTGCTTAAGTTTTAGGGCCCAGAAGTACGTCTTCCAACTCCCAGGACACTGCTTTTCCAGCTAAGAGCGCTGTTTCTCACACTGCCTTTTGCACATGGATTGTTTTAACAGCTTTCAATTCTCTGTCCTTCATCTCACCTCTGGGACACAAAGGTTATTCTCTGTGTAAGAAGAGGGGTGGATTTCAGGACTGTGAGGGGCTGGCAGGACGTGGCTCATCTCTACCTGAGGGCAGGGAGCTTTTGCAAGGGTGATCACAGTGACCTGGTGTCTCTCTGCCCTCCTCTGTAACCCACACTCACTCTGGGCCCCTAGACCATGGCAACTCACATGCGCTCTTGACTCCAGAGGTGTGACGGGCTGGATGCACCAGACACTTATGTCCCGTCTCATTCCTCTCTGTTGTTCCTCACGTGACCCTCCCCCAAGTCTTCTGGAGGTTTCTAATGCCTCTGCTCCCTCCTTCCATAAGCAGCCCCACCGCAGGCAAAGCATCATTGGCTGCCCCTCCAGATTGTCTAATCGCTGCTTCTGATAAGCACCCAAGTGGCTGAGCTTCTGCAGGAAATGAAGCATGGCTGGCAGCTGGTTGTGTGTGGTGAGGGAGGAAAGAGGCACTCACAGAGCCCTTTGCTGAAAACTCAGAGGAACAATTTTAGAGTTCGGCAGCAGAGAACAGGAAAATAGGATACACCGAACACAGGTCAAATGCAAGGAGCAGGATACCAGAGACTTATAGGGTAATTAAACTGATAATCAGGTTTGAAAAAGAATACAGACTTGTAGGTTCTATTTCTAGTAACAGTTCAACTCAGGTATTGCTGGGTCATTGGGTGTGAATGTAAAGGTAATTCTTTTCCTCACTTTATGGTGCACTCTCTTCATTTGTCCATGAAAGCCTTCTCTCTTGCTTTGTCGTACTATATATATACAGTTGCTGTTTGATTGTTGGCTGGTGTATCCCCTACATGCCTTCTTTTCTCTTTTATTCTTGGTGCACTCCCCTAGACCTGGCCCCAAACATCCACCCTAAGGTACCTGACCTTTGGGCTGGTGAGCTGCCACATTAGTGCAGGCTCAGAGATGTGGGGTGCCTTGACAGTAAGGCTCCAGAGTGGTGTCCCAAAGCATCATGGGCTACAATCTTTGGCTGCAGCAGCAGGCCTTGGAGATGGAGCTGCTTAATGGCAGCTTGGCACTAAGGGACACAGAGCACAGCAACTCAGTCTCAGGGAGGGCAGGCACTGTGCCATCCCACGCCCCAGACAGTGGGGTTCAGTGTTGTCATGGCACAGTAACAACTCAGGCAATGGCTCAGAAGAAAAGACTGGTCCCTGGGGTGGTGAGGCACACAGCTGGTCCGAGCGTGAGGAGCAGAGCATGACGTCAGCTCCTTCCCTGGGAAAAGCGCAATAGACAAGTGCAATAGTGTGGGCTTCGTCTGAGCAGCTCCCTCAGTTGGGCTCAGAATTGGTGAAATTGGTGTGAGTCCTCAGTGGTGAGGTCACCAGGTGGTGTGACTGTGATGGGAGCCACTGAGGACTCTGCTCACCTGCCCCTCATGGGGGGAACATCTCTCTGGGGGGATCCTGGTGACTCTAGGACGCTCCTGCCTGGGATGAGGGCGTTCAGGCAAATGGTTTGTTATTGTTTTCTATGGGGTCATCCTGGATCTTGGTGCTCCACAGTGGAATTTCTGTCACTTTTTGTCCTATTCTTTTTATTATTAGTGGTATTTATTTATTTGAGACAGAGCCTCAACCTGTCGCCCTGGGTAGAGTGCGGTGGCATCACAGCTCACAGCAACATCCAACTCCTGGGCTCAAGCGATTCTCCTGCCTCCGCCTCCCAAGTAGCTGGGACTACAGACACCTGCCACAATGCCCTGCTATTTTTTTAGTTGCAGCCATCGTTGTTGTTTGGAGGGCCAGGCTGGATTCGAACCTTCCAGCTCAGGTGTTTGTGGCTGACGCCTTAGCTGCTTGAGCCACAAGCACCAAGTCAAATTATTTTGTCCTATTCTTCAGCCTTCTCATAGCTACTGTCATTAGTATCTAGTTGTTTATATGTTGTTTTTCTTTGAGAGAAGGTTCTTTCTTGGAGGGGAGATTAATGTTGGAGCCTCCTAGTCCTCCACTTTGCTGGCAACACACTTCTAAAGCTGATATTTTTGAACACTATGTGTTGTCATTGTAAAACCATATACGAAAATATAGTTCATCTATTAACCTTGTCTATGGTGTCAAATTTTTAATGACGATCTATAAGTTGGATATTTAAAAATCTATATTTTACATTGTTCATAAGTGTGGAATCATATTGAGTAAGAATCTCTTTACTGTGGGATTATTTATTTGACCTTGGAACCTGCTGGTTTGATAGTATTTTTTTCTTTTATATATAAGCTGCCAACCCATTCTTCATAAGGCAGAGATTTAACATGGTTTCTATCAGATAGCGATCTAGTCTCCCAGAACCACCTATTAAATAATTTGTCCTTCCCACATTGATTTGCAATACCATCTCCATCATCTACTAAGGCACCACTCACTGGATCAGGTTGTAAGAACTTTATAATCTTTATCAAAATACTTTAAATTCTTCCCCACTCAATAATCTGTCTATCGCTGTTTAAATCCATCACTGTTTATGACTATGGTTTTGCTATACATTCATAACCAATTGAATTTTTCTTTGCTCTTTTTTGAAAAATTATGTTTGGTCTTTGTAAAAATATCATTTTTCTGTGTAACATTTTCGAAAATTTGTCACAGTCTTCAAAAATGTTCAAGTAAATGTTAAATTCCCAGGTGTTTCAGGTTTTAAATGATTTTTTAAATGCCATGCAGCATTTATTTAGCACGTCGCAGACCTGGATCATGTGTAGGGGATGCTTGCCATGAACCAGACCCAGTACAAGATAATTTACATGCTTTAGTACACGCGTTTCTCACAGAAAGTCCATGGGAACTTCTTGTGCTTAGCACCATTTTAAAGTTTGAAAAAAATCTTTACCAAATTTATTTTCTTAATAGATATCATACTTGGCATTCAATCCAGTCAGTTTGACTCTAAGGCAAGTACTTAGCCATCTATTATCTTTTCAGGTAATTAAACATTAATTAGACCTTGCAAACCTGTAAAATAGGCTCTCCTTCCTTTAGGAAGCTCGTTGTGAATATTTCCACAATCTCTGTGTCCCTAAGGGAAGTGATGGTTGCTCCCTTGAAACACCCATTGATGTCTTATCTGTGCTTCTTTCTGGGCGAGCAACAATTGAAAAAGAATTTGGGCCATACCTAAAGACTGGGAATATTTATTTGCATAATAGCTTTGGGGTAAATGGAATAAATAACATAAATGCCCTAGCATTGAGCTGGCTCTGCTTGAGTTTGATACAACATTCAGTGGGAAGAATTTTAATGTTTAAATTGTATTGGTGAAAGAATCTAAGAAAGAAGAAGAAATTCTTGCCCTAAGTAAAATGATACATTCATCTTTAGTAATCTGATCATTGTTAGTCATGGATACATCTCTGTGTCCTAATGTTAGCCGCATGAAGTGAAAACTCTCTCCTCAAAGTTTTTAGCTTTCATTATGGGCAAAAGGGGATATTACTCTTGCCTTCCATTTCTCTTCCATACTGTTAGTGGACTCACATAGTAGACTTTGGGCTGGTAGAAATAATGGTTGATATCATCATTAAATATAAATTGATCTTTGTTTCTACAACATCAAATGTCAAAAGGTATTTATTTTATTCCCTAAGTTCTGAAAGGACAAAAACATACGTTAAGTGGCAAAAGTAAGCAAACATAAAATCTTTGGTGGCCACATTTTAGCAGTCTACTAATTCATGAGTTGACATTCAGCAAAATAGGGCATGTTATCTGAGCCCAGGTCTTACCTTCCCCAGATTGTGAACTGTACCTGGCCTGTTGAGGTTATTACTGCTTGCAGTCCTATTTATTTTTACATGTGAAATTACATTAAACCGTGGTAAAACTCTGGTTAAAACTTATTTTAAGGGCCCTCATTGTCAAAAAACACAAGGTATTTATGTGGAATTTCACATGCTTCATCATCCAGACCAAACATCCATCCCTAGCCCCACTTCAATCATGCCCTAAGCTATACCTGGCACTTGATGTAGACCTAGGAATCCTTAGGAAAGCCTAGGTTCTGTCTTGGCACTCAGGTTTGGAACATCCCTCTCTCTACAGAGAATGCTTTGCATCATTTCTGTACCCTGGGGCGAGATTGGGACAAGTATAGCCCAAATCTAGCCTGCCATTCATGAGCTAAGAATTGCCATTTTCAAAGTATATTCTCAAATGATTGCAAAATTATTTTAAGTACTAATATTTTGTAATATCAGACTAGGCAAATTTAGACCTGATGTTACAAAATGTTATTATCTCAAAGCATGATGCAAAGCTTTCTCAGGAAAATATGAACATTATGCTCTCAGGAGTAGTGGCATATTCTGGATTTTTCCTAAAATATAAACTTCTGGTAGTATTATGATAATAAATACTATGTTAAATCTTAATATATATATATTTTATATATATATATATATATATATATATATTTTGTATCATGTGAAAATTTATATGAACTTCAAATTTCATTGCCCTTAATCCAAGCCTTCTTGGAACACATCCACACTTATTTGTTTATTAACATATTGTCTGTGGGATTTTTGGTGCTATAACATCAGAGTTAAGTAGTTGTGACAGAGACCTGTATCCCACAAAGCCTAAAGTATTTATTATCTGGCTTGTAACAGAACATTTTTACTGAGAAATTCTCATCTTCCTGCCAATATTGCTCATGGAGGACCATTCCACATCCTTGCCCCTGCAACCTCTAGAACTGACCTTGGGGAAAGCACTTTTTATCCCTAATGTGAATCATGCATTTACATATCTTCTCCTTAGTCCTACCTCACTACCTTTTTGGAAACTAAGTCTATGTCTTGTTTATCTCTGATAATCCCCTTCCCACTAGCAGGGTGCCAAGTACACACTTGGGTGCAGAAAATATTATTTGAATTCTTCCTGTTCTGAGCCCTGCTTCCAGATGCTACACCTGCTGTTCTAGGTTTAAGAGCACAGACTATGGCAGTGGGACTTCTTGGATTTGATGCTTGATCTGGCACCTAACACCTTACAACCTTGGGAAAATTACCTTAACCCTTCTGAGTCTCTGTATCCCCACCAGTGAAAGTTAATAATATCAAGTCCATATAGGCTTGTTGTGAGAATTGCATGCAAATTGCCGTGTGAAGTACTAAGCACAGTGTGAGCACCAGTGCATCTTCAGTTGATATTAGCTATGGCGAGATGATGTCGCCAGAGTTCCTAAAGCTTAAATGAAGCCCCAAGGTCTCCTGAGAGATGTCTCCGAGCAAACAAGATCCTCAACACACGCACAGTTCTACAGTATTACTTGCTTTTCAGCTATTTTAATGTACACGTTTGTTGTTAAATGAAAGGATGTCTTTGTGAAGGCAAGGGAAAAGACAGATTTGGGAAAAAATAGCCTTTTCATTTTATCTAAGACTCTCTCTCAATCTTGTTTTGCCCACATCTATCTTCTCCCTGCTGGGTTTGTTTTCCTTTTCTCTTTGTTTTTCTTCCTGGTGGCTATCTGCGTCTCTCGATGCTTTCCCAACTCGCCTGATCACTTCATCTTGTCTTTTCATTACTCTCCACCTCACTTTACTTCTCCCCACCCCTGGTCTCTTTCCTTTATATTTTTTACTGATTCTCAACATTATTATTTTTTTCTTTCTCCCCTCTTTCATCTTTTTGAAAAAGAAATTTCAAAATACTATACTAGAACATTCTTTTTTGTTATGGGGGTTATTATGAAACTTTTGAGATAGACAAAAGTCAAGAAACATAAAATCTACACAAATAGAAACAAATGAAGCTCTCTCACGGCAACACCTATCAGCTGAGCAAGCTGAAACTTGCATGAGTGAAATAAAAAGAATGCCGTCAACCATGTTTCTTGGAAGTGAAGTAATGGACCATAGCAGAGTCTGTCTCAAACCTTTCGTAGTGACCCACATGTGTATATCACTTCTGTATTGTGTGAGTCTGGGTTGTAAGTGTAACCATCACACAAACAGCGGTCACTGTACCCATTAGGTAGATTTTTGCTTATTCCCTTCCCTCTGCTCCTCCTCTCCCCGACTGATTTCCACTGAGTTTTACTTTCCTCTTTACATGTGAGCTCATCAGTTAAGCCCAATTTAATAGTGAGTACACGTGGTGTTTGTTTTTCCATTCCTGAGATACTTAGGAGATTGATCTCTAGTTACATCCAAATTGTTGCAAAAGACATAAATCCATCCTTTTTATGGCTGAGTAGTGTTCCATGGTATACATATACAACATTTTTTAATCTACCATGAATTGATAGTCACTTGTGTTAATTCCATTTCTCTGCAATTGTGAATTGCATTGCACTAAACATTCGAGTGCAGGTGTCTTTTTTTATAAAAACAACTTCTTAACTTTAAGTATGTACCCAGTTATGGGGCTGCTAGATGGGATGGTAGGTCTACTTTTTGTTCTTTGAAGAATTTCCTTACTGTTTTCCATAGAGGTTGTTCTAATCCACAGTCCCACCAACAGTGTGGAAGAGCTCCTTTCTCTCTGCGCCCACAACAGTACCCTTCAACTGGGGTAAGGTCATATCTCATCGTGGTTTTAATTTGCATTTCCCTGGTGGTTAGTGATATGGAGCATTTTTTCATATGCTTGGTAACCATTTTTCTATCTCCTTTTGAAAGGTTTCTTCTGTTCATGTCTTTTGCCCACATTTTAATGGAGTCAGACTTGTTTATTTTCCTTGCTGATCTGCTTGAGTTCTTTATAGATTCTCATTCTTAGCTCTTTAAAGTATGTATAGCTTGTATATATTTTCTTCCATTCTTTAGGTTATCCATTTGATCTACTGATTACTTCCTTAGATGTACTATATATATATATATATATATATATATATATATATATATATATATAAAATTTAATTTAAATTGTTTAATTTAATCAAGTCCCATTTATTTTTTTTTTTGTTTGTTTGTTTTTGTTGCTACAATTGCCATTGGGGGCTTAGTCATAAAGTATTTTCTGAGGATGATATTTAGAAGAGTTTTCCCACACTTTCTTCTAGAATTCTTAAAATTTCATGCCTAACATTTAAGCCTTACCCATCGTGAATTCACTTTTGTGAGTAATGGGAGATATGGATCCTGTTTCATTCTCCAATTCTCCCAGCACCATGTATTGAATAGGGCTTCTTTTCCCAATTATTTCTTCTACCATTCCATCCTGTCCTATCCTATCCTATCCTATCCTATCCTATCCTATCCTATCCTACTCTAACCCATCCATCTTATTCTATCCTCTTCTCTCTCATCTTTTTATGTTCTCCCTATCATTTTATCCTTTCTCTATTCTTGAAATACAGGCTATTCTATCTTTATTCTTTCATCCTGTTTTTCTCATTTTGCTTTCATTCTGTCATCTCCCTATTTTGTCTGCTGGCTTTTTTTTTCTCCCCCTCGATCTTTTTTTGTTATCTTCTGCCTCTTCCCAACACCTATTCTGGCTCCTCTCCCAGGGCTCTGTGTGAAGCAGAGGTTGCCTGACTCCCAGATAGCCAGTGGATCAACAAAATAGTCATTAATCGCCCAGGAGAGGAAGACAGCAAGCTGTTGGAGGAAGTCTGGCACTTGGGGAGCATCTTGAGGCCAGGCAGAAAATGAAGTGGCCAGGAAGGAAGAGGAGGCTGTGTTTAATGGAACAGAAATGAAATAGGTGAGAAAAAATGAAAAGGGAGAACAGAGATATACAACACAGGAGAATTTAGTTGGAATGAGATTGTCATCACATCAGCTGGGGGGAGAGAATGGAAAAGCAAGGTTGTTAAAATGAATTCTGGGTCATAACCATGAGCTTTTTACTCTCAGCTTGCTGGCCTGGCTTCTGAATACTGTTTTGTTCTCTTTTAATCATTTTGTTTGCTCTTTCTCACCATACTTCACTATTTATCCAGCCCTGTCTGATTCTCATTTGCTGACTTACTTTGGAGGGGCAGGGGGAACTTAGATTAGGTATCACAGACTTGAGAAGGACAGATTCAGGACTTAGACAGGAGTGAATCTGGCCCTGAAGCCTGGTTATGCAAGGTCACTATAATGCTTCTCCTTCCTGGTTCTTAGCACAGGAATGGACTGACCCGGACTACAATCCCAATCTCCACTCTCTAGCATTGTGACCTTAGTAATTAATTAACTTTCCTGGTCCTGTTGACCTTTATCACAGTGATAATAATACTTAACTTTCAGAGACAGTTTGATGTGATGATTAAACAAAATCAAAGCATGGAATCAAGCTTTGTCAAGTTTCCCGAGTTATCATTGCCATTTTTTAATGTATAGCCCTACCTATCACTTACCAAGTTGAGTGAGGTCAGTTTTTCTGGATTACCCTCCCTCTCTCAGCCTCCAGCATCAAGTGCTCTTTGGTGATACAGCTCCCCTCATTTTTCACACCCACTTTCTTAGTTTGGTGCCTGACAGACACCACGATTTGCTCATCAGAACAATCTGTGTCCTAGAAGACTTCAAAATTGCATTAAACCCAATTCCCCCACGCTCACGTTGCCTCTTCACTTGGTTCCCATTGGGAAAAGAGAAAGAAAATGTTGACTCCTCTTCCTGAAGAAGCAGCCTGCCCCATGGATTCACCATACTCCCAGTTTAAATAGCTATCCAGAACTCAATACACATCAAAATAACACCCCTCAGTGAAGGATTTTGGCTCCTGGTGAGAATGTCACTATAAAAATCCTTTTCTTTCCAAGTCTATTTTTTCTGCCCCCGACTCCACTGCCCCCACAGCCTGCCCTTTGGAAATGTTCTTTACACCCACCTCATGCTTTTAACCCTGGTATTAGGAGGGTGCCACCCATCAGGAAATTTTCAAAGATAATGTCACCAAGTCTTCCTGAATGCTTCACTTCAACACAATGGGAAGCCACCTGGAAACCAGAGGGAGATGGCAAGTTCTGCTGGAGCTGCCCTGGAATATGGAATCTGCCAACCTGCAGGTGCCTTTCAGCCAGTCCTTCTGCTACAACGGACCTCAGTTTCCTCAATGGCACCATGGCAGCGGATCTCTGTGTTTCTCCTCCCTCACGCATGGTAAGCTCAGAATTGTAAACTCTACTCCGGTTAATCCACATATTCACAGACCCTTTGTTTCTGCTTTGGGTGTCCCTTCACTGAACACTAGTGTAGCTTATGGAAAGTTAATGCCACCACTCCCGTCCTGTGGCTCCAGATCACACCATACAAAAGGATGCATGTCCAAAGAGGGCTGTAGAGAAGAGCCACCCTCCTAAAGACAGGAGATGGAAGCAGCATTGTGCAAAGGCTCTTTCCAGTGCTAAGCCATGAACATTACAGAAGAAAAATGCCAGGTACTGCCCCTTCAGATCTCTCCTGCAAAAAAGAATTCTGAAAAATGTTTACACAGAGCTAAATGCAGGGATGAAGAGGAAAGAAAGGGAAACAAAGAATCCAAAATAATCCAATGGAGAGATGTCTTCCTTTATTTTATACTTTATGCTGGTTGGCCATTTAAACTAAGAATTATAGTTTCATCAGATGGGCTTCTTCTCATGGAAGAAGAAAACGATGGAAAACAAATACTTGTAATGCTGACCGCCCATCTCCAAATGCAACCCTGGGCAACAAGTGGGAGAACTTGGTCATAAACAGGAGACTCAATTGTAACAAATAATTTTGAACTTTGGAAGGTAAAAGGACATTCAAAGAGAGGCCAAAGGGAGTGGTTAATGAAATCTAATTAAGGGGGGAATAGAAGAGGGAACTTGTACATTGAAATTTTCAGTCTAATAGAAAAAAGCATTGCACCGGGGAGACCTGGCATCTAGTTGAAATGGGAGCAAACCACCTTGTGGTGCTATGAACCTCTGCAAGCCTTAGCAGACTCATGTATAAAATAGGCACACAAACAGCCTTTTCCATTATAGAAAGCCTCTGTGAGAACCCCGTGAGTTCAAGGCAATAGAGGTGTTTGGTTGGCTGTACCCATTCAAGGGCCATTTTTATCATAAAACTTTGATTCCTGAATGACTGAAACAGTAGTCATTCTAAGTTTATTAAAGAGTGGTACATCTCAGAAAGCCGGGCTCTCGGGTCTGTGAGTGAAACCACAGTCAGCAAATGAGTCTTCTCGCTCCTCTACCTGTGGTAGCCCTTCTCTTGCCTGGGCAAGAGACTCTGGAGGATTTAAAGTGACCAGGTTGGATGGGAACTAAGGGAGAAACCTAAGGCTCTCCTGTTTATTCTGCCTGTGACGCCTCACTCAGGAGGAGGTCTATTCTATAGGTATTGATAATTAGAGCAACTGACAATCCAGCTTCTCTGCTCCAGACTTGAGCCTTTACTGATAAATGAAAGCATGGCCTTTTCTTCCATCTGACAGTAAAGAAATTCTTACACTATCACAGTTGTACTGTGATAAATACCATTTGAAGATACGCTCTCCAGTAACCTCCCTTCTCACTTACAGTGGGAGTCCCTGTCAACCATTTGGATAATGTGACCTTATGCGTACATTTCTCCCTGCTGCGTGGATTGAACAGAGGCGTTTGCTCAAAAGTGACCCAGTCAGAGTTTCTTCCTGGGAGTTAGGGATGGGGATGAGAGAATCTTCAGAGTGTATTAAAACAGTAAAACCCAGTTTCTATGATGATGTGGACATCTTTTTCTTTCTGAGAGAACTAGAGAAGAAGCAAAAAAAGCTTTTTTTAGAAGATAAAACAGATCACGATAGAATTAAGATAGTTTTCTCCACCTGAGTCCAAGCATTACGCTAAGTCTCAGCTACATCTTTCCCTGAAGGAATCAAGAGTCTCTCTTTTCTGTGTGTTAAGGTTTATTTTCATTTTAAGTTTCCTAGAATGAGTTGCTGTGTCTTGAAACCAATTATGTAATTTCTTCAACAATTCAGACTGATTACAGGAGACGCGATCTGAAATTAAGAGCTCAGCAGCCTGAGTTCTAGTCCAGCACTTCCATAAATACTTACTGTATGATAGTTGAAAAATTGCTTACTTTTTTGGAACCTCCATTTCATCACGTACAATCAGCAAACATACTCTGAGCTACCTCATTGACTGGTTGGGAAATAATTTATTTAGAAGAGTTATATACATTATGCAAACTCTAAAGATTATTATAAAATATAAGTGTTCAATTTTTTTCCCTTTAAAATGGATGCTGTCTAACTCAGAGGGCCTCTAAACTTTGGTTCTAAATTATGTTTTGGATATTATTTTGTACAAGTTTAAGCTAGATCCAACACACACCACCTCTTTAAAACATGTTGCAGTGTTTTTGTCCTTGTTCCTTCCTGTGCTGTCCCTCCTGTTGGGGGCAGGACCCTCACCACATTCCCACCTGCACCACTGTCCTATCTCCTCTCTCCACTGTCACTTCTGTCCTAAGGCACTGGCATTACTTCAACGTCCTACCCTTGATGAGTGCTTCTTGGAACTCTCCCCATCTGCCTGAACCCCTTGCACATTTTATGACACATGTAATAGCCTGCTTACTGTGGTCATCAACATCTTATCAACTTGGGGTGGTGAACCTGCACTTGACCTACTGATAGACATGGATTTGCGTCTTTGCTTAGCCTCTTGCAACCTATAGTGGAAGGAAATTCTTAACTGGCTCTAAGCCAGTTTTTCCCTTGAAGAAAAAAAAAGTGATAGTAGAACTTAGCTCAGGAGTCTGTAGGGAGGATGAGAGAAAATAGGATGCAAACTATTTAGCAGAGTCCTTGACACATGGAAAGGACAAAGTCCAGCTATTCTGACAGTTCCCCCGCTGGCCCTGCCTCTTTCTCCTGAGGTCCATTCTTGGTTCTCCATCACCTCTGCTCTGTGAGGTGGAGCCCTGTACATTTCACAGTTGAGAATCCTGTGTCAACTGAAGTGTAAGTATAGTCAACCAATGAGACCTGTGGTGGTACTGGAGGGTGAGAGGAAGGGAGAAACCTGGGCACTCCCCCCTCAAGACCCACCCGCACCTCGATCTCCAGTGGCGTCTATGCCAGTGGCCGGTTCTTCTTTGTCCCTTTGTTTAGTCCAGCTGGATATATGTCCTATGGCTCCTTTAGATGCTGGCCCAGGATCTTCCCCTTTTCCTCTAAAGATTAGGGATGGGTGTGTTTACCGCTTTTGATAATTGTGGGTGCCTCACTGTTGCTTGTCGATGTCTCCCCTCTTCTGTCACCTGTGTGATAAATCCCTGTACTACATTTTTGCTCAGAATCGCTTTGTTTTCTTTGTTGGATCATGATTGACACAGCCTACACTTACCCACATCCCAGCTCGATGGCTAGTTTATTCTAAATAAAACATAGGTCCCTCTTCTAGATTTCCATACTGAAAAGTATGTAGTCAGTTAATACTAGACACATATTTATTGCATTTGATATGTGAACACAGTGATTTATGAACTCCTGCCTGTCCCTCCTGTGCACAGTTCTGGTCTGAGAATAGAAGGCTGGCTGGGCAACGTCTCCATCTACTCTCTGATGCCACATGGATGCCCAGGTGCTGACGGCCGGGAAAGAGGGTCAGGGTGTCACAGGTTACAGGCTGTCTCCTTAGCAGCCTGCTCTTCAGTGTTGTTACTTCCCAGGTGTCACAAAGACTTTACACACCATATTTAGTTTAGTCTCATTTCATTTGTTTTGCTAAGTATCTTTTATTGTCATTTGTTTTGGTGAGTCTCTAGGCAAAAATTACAGAATTTGGAAAGCCTGCATAGGGAACCCAAGTTTTAATAGTGCCAAGGTTCACAGGACAGATATAGGACTAAATGCAGGCTAAAAGCTGCCTAATGATACCTTTCTTTCTTTAGGATTGGAAATGAACAAGACTCTAGAAACCAGGCAACATGTGTGTCTTGTTTTTAACCTAATTTTCTGCTAAGTCAAGAATGTTGAACACACGTCACTCAGGCTGCCCTTTCCAGCGGCTGTTGGACTCCGATCAGTTGAAGTTGGTTCTCAGGGTAAACTGTGTTGTCATCTCCGCTGAGTGTGTGTTCTCGCTTTATTTGGATTTATTCTGTCTTTTCATGATATGACTGTGGTTCTTGCCTCTTCCTAGTCATATTTCTCTTCTTCCATTGTGAAGCAGCCGTGAGTCAGGGGAGATTAAGTGCCCCAGCTCTTATATTATTCATAATTTATCTAACCCAGAAAGGAACCTCTGATCCATTGCCACGATCCTAAATGTGTGTAACAGAGGCTTAAGCCAGTCAGACAACATCACGCACATGGTGGGTGACATTGACTTAGAAATGGCCGTATGACTAAAGGTGAGTCTCTGAGTTACGGGAGGAGATTATCTAAGAGCTTTATGGAAGTCGTTTCTTGCTCTTCTTCTAAGGGGGCTTAAAAAAATTAACCCGCTAGCACTTTCAGAGTAATATACTATGAGAAACAGCTTAATAATTTTGCCCCCAGGGGTCAGGCCAGCCTGATAATGACTCTGAAATGGGCAAAAGGAAGGCAGAGCAGGGACATGGAAAGATTCCCCTTTGTCGTAGACATCCCCGAGCCACTAAATCAGACACACCTGAAGAGCTTCCTGCTTCTGATTTCTACTTTAAGAGGTCGTAAAACCCATTTGTTGTTTGGGCCGGTTTGAGAAGACTGATACTAAAAGCCAGATTTGACGACACATCCAGCCTCAGCCCCAGGCAGGTCCTGCTTCAGGTACCAGCTCTCTCCATAAAGTCCCTGGCTCCCTCTCTCGGCTCCCATCCGCCCCGTTTCCTTCTTCATTGTTCTTACTGTAAAGCTCACATCACTGATCTCCACCCCCACAGCGCCTGCCTCTCCTTCCTCACAGATGATTTCCATTTGTTCTACTGCTCTTTAAGCAGTGAAATGTTACTTATTGTTATAAGCCATTGCTTATACCACTGCTTATTACCCTTTTCATATTCTAATACTCATTAGGGGCTTTCTTTGGAGAGGGGAGCGGACAGTTTCACATAGGCAGGGTTTAAGTTTCCGAGTTGCAGTTGTCCACCTTGGGGTCAAATTGTCTGAACTGATGATTCATTATTTTGCTTTTCTTCTTTTGTGAGTTATTTTAAATGAGTTTCAGAGAATTTTATTGCTGAATGGGACCTTGAAAGATATACTCGGCATATCCCTTTAGATAGTAATTAGAAAAATGGAGGTCTGGAAATGTTAAGTGTCCTGCCCCGTATCACACAGCTGGGGGATCTTGAGGAAAGTCTGACTCCCACCCAGGGCCCTCTTTCTCATTTCATGCCTGCTTTCCTCCACAACGTAAGCATTTTAACAGGGGCCTTGGCTGCAGGTATACTGCATAGAGCTCTGGGATTTGGATGTTCCCAGACAATACATCCAGCAGAGACAGGAACATTGCTGCTGTCATTCACCCATGAAC
Organism: Perodicticus potto; assembly: GCA_963574655.1. NCBI lineage: Eukaryota > Metazoa > Chordata > Mammalia > Primates > Lorisidae > Perodicticus > Perodicticus potto. The sequence goes on along the minus strand of CAUYRH010125084.1, from coordinate 8,163 downwards.
CAGGGCCTGGTCAAGTATCCTGACAGGTTCAAGATTCTCCCATAATTCCCTAGATCAAGAACTACGGAGGCTGTCAGGTTGCCAGTGACAGCAGGTGAGGCCAGAGCGGTTCCGAGTTTCAATGTAGTCAGATCTATTTTCAGGTTGATAATATGAAGTGAATTTTTTAAGAAACTGGTGAAAGAGTAACAAAGACAATCCAAAAACTATCTGATCCTATTTCATCCTTAAAACCAAAGCTCTCCAAAAATTTCTAAATTGTATTACTTGAGGCTATTAAGGCTTTGGGGAGATAGTGTATCATCTGTTAAAATCTTGGATTCTGAAATCAGACCCCTGGGGGAGGGGCAGCCTTGTCTGACACTTACTGGTTCCATAACCTGGGACAGCAAATTCATTTCTTCAAGCCTCGGTTTTCTGTTCTGTAAACCAGCAGTTACAGTGGCCCCTTCTTTATTAAATCTGTGGGACTAAATGAGTTAATTTAGGTAAAATTTTTCGAATGGCGTCTGGCAAATTGCACTCCCTAAGTAAGCGACTGCTGTTAATATCATCATATTCTTCTCCTCCATCAAGTCTGATCTTTTTTTTTTTTTTTTCTACTTCACTTTTCAGGAAAGAGGAAAGAACGTATCTAAAGCTTTTAAAAAATGAGTGAAGAAGAGAGAGGTGAATAAATGTGAGAATCTGAAAAAGAGGAAAATGAAGCATAAACCAGAAGGTGAAGGGGACACAGGAGGGAGAGGGGACACGTTGAGCTGCTCTATTCACACATATTGAGCACGACTGTCTGGTCCAGGTGCTAATCTTTTTTTGTTTTTTTTAGAGACAGAGTCTCACTATGTCACTCTCAGTAGAGTGCTGTGGCGTCACAGCTCACAGCAACCTCTAGCTCCTGGGCTTAGGCGATTCTCTTGCTTCAGCCTCCCACGTAGGTGGGACTACAGGCGCCCGCCACAACACCCACTATTTTTTTGTTGCAGTTTGACTGAGGCCGGATTTGAACCCACCACCCTAGGTATATGGGGCCGGTGCCCTACTCACTGAGCCACAGGTGCCGCCAAAGGTGCTATTCTTACTCTAGGGTTAAACACCCTTCCTAATTAAACAACAACGGCAAAAATACCAGATCTCTATCTTTGTGTAGTTTACAGAAGAGAAAAATATTAAATAAATAAATACACACGAAAATATAATTATAACCTGCTATAGGTGCTACATTATATGGCCATGGTAAGCTTCTGTGAAGAAGGGACCTTCACCAAGAGTTTCCTATAGTCTAAGTAGCAGGCACATGTGCACACATCTCTATTTATCCATTCAGCTTTTACATTTACATTGCCTTATTCCTTCATCATTCATTCTGGGGTATAGCAAGTATACAGTTTCCAACACAGGGAAGCAGGGGTGTAAAGGAAGAAGAGTCAGGAAATCTGATGAGAGGTGTGAAGCAACACACAAGAAGGTGAGAAATTATGTTGGCGGGAGGTCATCAGAAAAAGATTCAGAATAAAATGACCATGTTTTCTCACCACCAGCTCTGTGCCAGCCACTATGACCATTCACAGATGCACTGTCATATATAAAACTATCCCGTCCGGGAGGTCATGATGAAGACTCTGAAATTCAGAATAATAAGAGAAAAGGTTGGCGGCCAAATTCAAGAGTCTTTCTGCTCCGTGTCAGAATATGCACAGTGAGGATGTATTTTTTGGAATTTCCCAGCAGAAGCCCTGAGGGTAGCATGCTTAGTGGCTCCTGGCAGAACCTGGCATAGATAAATCCCTACCAATGTCACAGGACTCTGCCAAGAGGCATGTGCCAGGCTGTGAGCCCCTTGCCTGCACACACCCTGAGGCTCTCCTACTTCATTTCTTTCTTCTGGCCTCTCACCAAACCACACCCACTCTCTTTCAAAGTACCAGCTTTCCAGAAAGCAGAGGTCTGAGAAAGAGGCTGGTGCACCTACTGAGGAATAACTGCCCTGTTCAGGTCACTGTGGGCACCTCGACTAGTAAAGCTGAATCTTAGTCACGTGGGCCCATCCACAGGCAGGTCACAGGGAGCCCACGCTTCCACTGAAATTCAGACCTGATGTGGTGAGCCTGACCCATGTCGACTTTTAGAAGGAGGAGGAGTTTGTAACTATTCTCAAAATTTTCAAAAATCAATAACAAGAACATACCTCACAATTTACTATTGATCATGTAGTGTTCATCTTTTACAAAAGTAAGACCAACTTTAACTAATGAACCTGATCGTTCTAAAAGCAAGCAGAAATAAAAGAGAACTTACCTTCGTCAAACATATGAGTAAGTGCTATAAAAACACTTCTTACATGTTATCTGTGGCGATGATAAAAAAAAAAAAAAGCAGGAGATTATTTTCCCCATTTCTAAAGCTTTGGAAATACCAACAGAGAGTTTGAATAATTTGATCAAAGTCACACAGCACAAGGCTGAGTTAGAACTGGAATAGAAATCTTTAGGCTTCAGGAGTGTATTTTTTCTGCATCTTACATTCTTTCATCTTCAAAGGATTAAAGGTAGAGAAAATAAAACATTTTCATGTGAAGACTATAAAAGTGGAGAAATCCATGAATTCAGAGGAATCTGAATAAAATACTTCATTTCTCTCATTCAAGTACTGTGAATTGTATTCTGCTTCAAATATGTATATTCCACCACTTTATCACCACATACAAATACGTTGTATGTATTGGTAAGAGTTCACTTTAAGATAAAGTTGCAATATGAGTGCAAAGATATCAACTCGAACATGGAAATAAAGTATCATTATGCCTCCCAGAGAGAAAGAATATGACTAAGCTTGGTAAATTCTGAAACTTTGGGAAGTACAAAAATCTGGGCTAGACGGGGCTCTGTCTGTACCCCAAAGAACGGAGTGCGGTCTGTTTTAATGGCCTAGAGATCTATTCAATATCTTACTCATATCCCTTCTTTCTTATTCCTTTATTTATTGTTTTGTTGAGACTTTGTGTTGGTAGGACATGGAATTTGAGGGAAATGGGTTCACATTGGAATGTTGGATCCGTTGCTTTCCAAATACAAATGCCCACCATGTATGTGGCAGTTGCTTTGTGTCTGAAACTGAGCTAAAAACTATTTGTCCATTATCTCATTTAATTTGGGCAGTAAACCACCAGAATTGATCTTATTATTCTCAGTTTACACATTTAGAAATTAATGTTGAAAATTTTCCAGGCACATGCATGTGTACACTCGCAACTTGTTCAAGGTCACCTAGTGCTATGGCACAACCTACATTCAAGTCCATTCTTAGACAGCTCCAAATTTCAGGAACTTAACCCAGTGTGATACACAGTTTCTCTGATTTGTGTTTCTGTTCCTTTGTGTCATGTACTTGTTTTATGACCCTCTGTTTTTTTTTTTTCTTTAAGAAAACCTCAAAAGGACTGGCCACAGTTATCCTTAAGCATTGTTTTAAGAATTAAATTGAATCATGCAATTAAAAATCCTGGGCCATCAAAGCAGACTTGCTTCCAGTTTCTGAATCATCAACCTTCTCTCTCCTTGGAGTTCTCCTCCGCTGTCTCTGCGCCTGCTTCCTTACCCGCCCTGTCCTGCTGCTTGGGCACAGATGGCAGAGAGGCCCAATGACACAGGCCATGGTGACTGCTTGTTGCATGTCTAGGGTCAAGTAATTTCTTCATTATCTTCCTTTATTGCAAACAGATTCTGTAAGGGAAAGGGTCCATTAGTAAATATTGGTGCTGGCAGGCAGGGCATACAAGCTGTCAAACAGCTGAAATGAGAGATTGTCAGTTCAGCCGCAAGAGCTAGTTTAAAGCAAAGATGAATAAAAGAGTTTACTGTAACTAAAAGAACAAGCAAATACTCATCAATGATGAACAAAGGCAAAGAAAGTCTCAGATTGTGTTGTGTTTGCAGTGAGGGTATGGCTTCATGAAAATCCGTGCTCTAAGACAGAATTTAATTTAAATAAATTTGCAAAGGTATAAAAAAAGAGAAAGGAACATGCAGGGTGCCTGTCATGTTCAATGTGTAGGGAATCAAATAGGACCAAGATGCAGATCTAGTTCTTAAGAATTTACAAACAGTAAGGTGGTGCTACTGTGTGGCTATTGATCCAGACATGGCCTGAGTTTCCCATTTTGAAATATTTGGATGCAAATCTAGGTGTTAGGATCTTATGTTCCTTATGCAAATCTTAGTTTCTTCTCATAAAATGGAAGAGTTAATGCCAATACCATAAGATTCACTTAAAGGTTAGGAAACCTTGAAACATTGTCTTTAGCAATGTACATATCCTCAAAATTAAGGCATTAAGAGCAATAAGATATGATCACAGATCTTTCTGGGAATTTTTTGAGATAGAGTCTCACTCTGTTGCCCCAGGCTAGATCTTGCTCAAGCTGGTCTTAAACTCCTGAGCTCAAGGAATCCTCCCACCTTGGCCTCCCAGAATGCTATGATTACAGACAAGAACCATCACACCCACCCAATATGATCACAAATCTTAAAACATAAAATTCTAGGAGTAAAAAATATAGCATTTCAGTTGGGTGCCTGTAGCTCAGTGGATAGGGCGCCAGCCACATACACTGGAGCTTGTGGGTTCAAATTCAGTCCAGGACTGCCAAAAAACAATGACAACTATAACCAAAAAATACCCAGGCGTTGTGGTGGGCACCTGCAGTTCCAGTTACTTGGGAGGCTGGGGCAAGAGAATAGCTTAAGCCCAAGCATTTGAAGTTGCTGTGAGCTGTGATGCCACAGCACTCTACCCAGGGTGATATAGTGAGACTGTCTCCAAAAAAAAAAAGTCAAGAATGACATCTGTTTGCTTGTTTAGATTAGGAATTAGAAGATGAAGCAGCAATGTTGACATTGTTTATTGAGGAAAGGTTCAGCTTTGACCATGTTAATTTTGTCAGGACGATTACAGGCAGGGCAGGAAGAATGGGGAACAAAGGCTGGGCGGTGGGAATGCTTGGAGCAGAACAGCAAACAGGAGTTAGTTTCATCTCTCTGTGCATATGGTGCATGGTGATAAGGACTGCTGGGAAATACCGTGTGAGAAAAATGTGGATGCAGGTCTTGGAAAGTCTTAGATGCTGGCTGGTAAGTTCCGACTTCAGTCTTTAGTTACAACCTTGAAGTTTCCTTGAACAGGATGAAAATGTCATCACTGATTTTTACAAGGCCCTAGTTTCATCTCGAACCTTAAATTAGTGTAGTTTGGTTGCAGTGGGCTGTGCCCTCTTACTCTGTATAAGGATATGATGAGAAGATGGAAGGGTCCAGCCCAGAAGAGGGCCTTCACCAGAACCCAGCTGTGCCAGCACTGTGGTCTCAGGCTTCTGGCCTCCGAAACTGGAAACCGAGAAATGTAAATTTCTATTGTGTATTAGCCACCTAGTCTGTGGGGGGCTTGGTTGTAGCAGGCTAGACTCAGTGAGACGCTGGTGTTCAAGAGCACTTGTTTGTCAGTCTAGTGATCTGCTTTTGAGGATCGGTCAGATTATTTCACTTCTTTCTACTTCTTAGCTAGTAAGATGAGTTCATTATGATTCCTATCTTGTATTACTATATGATGATTAAATGAGATTATATATTGTGCTATTGAGAATGGAGCCTGGCTACATCACCAGAGAGTGATCAGTTATTCAGGAATGCTCAGTAAATGATAGCTACCGGGTGGTGGGCAATGTGGCTGTGGAATCAGTTATGCTCCTACAGCTGACTTTCTGCACCCAAATGCTTTGGCAATGGGCACTGCAGTTCTAGGAGCCCCTCGCTGAACCATTACGGTCTGCAAGACAGTGGAACAGTGGAGACGTCACAAGGAAGGTCAAGAGGAGAGATCAGGGGTAGGGCAGGCACATGCAGAACTCAGAGAAACATCTGCCTTCCAAGAAAATCACTGCTTAGCTTGTTGGCAGAGAATGGTTCCCATTTGAGGTTGGCTCCACAAGCTATCAATTTCCCTGTTGATCTTTCCTAATTGTGTCTCTGACACTGGAGGCTGTTGAGCAATCTTGTTATTTTGTCCCCAAACTTCTAATGTTCTACGGGTTCTCTGTCGTTGCCCATCAAATCACCCTTCCGTGTGTTTAACCCCATAGTCTAAATACAGACTGAACTTTACACTTTTCAAACTTTCTTATGCTGCCCTGATTGGAACTTCGTAACTATGGTGGAGGTTTGGGTAGCACTTATATTGCCTTGTAAGGAAATAAACAATATAAAGGGAAAAATAACTTTCCCCACGTCACATCACCAGTTAGTTGTGCCCTGCTGGCTATATGAAGTTCTATTCCTGGTGCCATATTGCCTCTTGGTCTGCCTAGATATATAACAACCTATAAAGATGGGTGTGGATAAGACATACACATATGTGAATATTGCTCTCAAACCCAATCCTATCACTTACATGGTATTTCTAAAACATTTTAAATGGCTTTTCATTATACCCTGTGCAATATAGCACAATCATAGGTTATTATTCTTAGTATAAAACTTAGACAAGTCTGAGAGCAAGGAGGGTCTGGGAAATAAAATATCTTAGAAAGATTTGAACTATTTAGCTGGGATAAGAGAAGGTGGATGAGTAACTTAATAATAATCTTCAAGGGTTATTAAAAGACCAGCTGTTTCCCATTTCCACTTGGGCTACTAGGGAGGAAATTGTAGTCATGAGAATTTAGTTACAGCATTTTGAAGCACTTTTTTTTTTCTTTAGCTATAAGGTCTATTAGACACCAAACATGTTGCTAAGCAAAATTGTGGACTTTTTCCTCTGGAAATATTCCAGAATCAAGTATATATCCTAGTCAGTGGCTTTCAAGGATTACTTCTTGGACCATTAAGATTTAGTCCATGGGACATCTGTTACAAATACAGATTCTCGGGACCCTTTCCAGGCCTATGGAGTTAGAATCTCCAGAGGAAGGGACAGGATTCTATACATTTTAACAAGTCCACACGTAAATCTTGTGCTCCGACACATTTGGAAACCCCTCCTGTATATAAAATCTGTAAAATTTAATGCTGTAAGAGTGTATTGAGTGCCTACATGATGATCATACCATTGCTGTTTGCTTCAGGGAGTAGAGATAATAAAAAGCATAGTATAATTATAATCCTTGTGGAGCTCGCAATAAAGCAATTAAAGACTAATGTTGAATTAGAGCAACTGTTTTGCCTTAATTTAGTGTGATTTGAGAAAGTTTCTTAACTCCCTTGGTCTAAGATTCTAAACCGTTAAGTTTTTGAGGGGCTCAAACAAAATGGTTCTATAAGTCCTTGTGAATTTTTAAAGCTAATATAATACAAAATAAATCCTATTTTAACGAATAAGTAAATGCTAAAGTAACTGAAAGAGTTTGGGAGGAGAGAGTAGTAGGGACGAGAGTTACCACAGTAGGTCTCATAGAGAATTGAAGATTCAAACGCGGCATTGAAGGGCAGGTAATATGGTAAGAAACAAGAGTGTGCAGGTGGGACTGATGTATACCAGATATTTACATGCGTGACTTTTAATACCTATGCACGCTTTCATTGTGAAAGCAAGGACTCATTTTAGATAATTTTGCCATATTTCAGGCACTTAGGTACTTCACAATCATTATCTGATTGAGTAATAATTATTACACTATTTTTCTTCTTTTCTCCTCCCATTCCTTCCTTTCTTCTATCCAGAATATATTTCCTTCCTTTTCTCTCCATATTCTGTGTTTTTTTTTCATCTATTCTCTCCTGAATTATCTAGTACTAAAGCCTTTAGGTAGGCAGATCAAGAATTAAGCTCTTTAGGGAAGGAGGCCAAAGCCTCAGGGGTATGTTGCCTTCTGAATAAGAAGGGTGTTTGATGCCCAGCAGCTGGTGTCAGCATGCACGTGTGTGTAAATTCTGTATTTATAGGCCTACATTTCCTGTACCCGTCCATTGGGAGGAACGAGGAACAGAGAAGCCTCATAGCAATTAACACATCCAAGATCTAGACCTTTGTCTTTATTTTTTTTTTAAATAATTTTATTAAATCATAATTGTGTACATTGGTGCAATCATAGGGCAGAATGTGCTTCATATACAATCAGAAACATTTTGATCGTACTGTGAGAGATAGCCCTTATAGCATTTTCTTAATCACTATATA
>CAUYRH010125083.1:0-54540 GCA_963574655.1 Perodicticus potto | reverse complement strand
ACAACCTCCTTTTGACTTATTATTTATGTGCAGCCAGCCCTCCATATCTGGAGATTTCATAATCGCAGATTCAGCCAACTACAGATCAAAAATATTACAAAAGAAAATAACAATAAAAATAACAATACAGCAATAAAAATGTTATAAATAAAAGCCATACATTCTAATAACTACTTACATAGCATTTATGTTGCACGAGGAATTATGAAAAACCTAGAGGTGGTTTAAAGTATATGGGACAATATGTATAGGTTACTTATAAATACTATGTCATTTCATGTAAGTGACGAACATTCATGGATTTTGATATCCACGAGGGAACAATCCTCTATGAATACCAAGGTGCAACTGAAATTTATTAATTAACATGAAGTCACAGATAAGAGCTGTAATTTATTGGGTACCTCTATGTGCTAGTATTACCAGATGAAGAGGCTGTGTGGCTTATCTCTGTCCAGCTAATATGCAGAAACAGGCATTAGGTCTAACTAACTTCATTATCAGAAGGCCAGCAATTCTGGAGTGAGAGTAGCCTCTCCAAGACTATTCTGCCTTTCCATTTCCAAACCCACAGTTCAAAGCAAAAACTCTGTTAAACCTATCTTAAACAACGATAATTAGTTAATCCTAATCTTAAACAACAATAATTGGCATAACCCATGACCCAAAACATTTCTGGCCAGGTGTGGTGACTCACGCCTATAATCCTAGCACTCTGAGAGGGTAAGGCAGGTGTATTACCTGAGCTCTGGAGTTCAAGACCAGCTTAAGCAAGCGTGAGACCCTACCTCTAAAAATAGTTGGGTGCTGTGGTGTTGCACCTGTAATCCTAGCTACTCCAGAGTGTGGAAGGCTGAGGCAAGAGGATCTCTTGAGCCCCAGAGTTTGAGGTTGCAGTGAGCTATGACACCATAGCATTCTACCCAGGGAAACAAAGTCAGACTTTGTCTCAAAAAACCCCCATATATATATATATATATATATATACACACACACTTTCAGGTTAAAGCTAAATTTACAAAACAACAAGGATGGAAGGGTGACAGTGAGACTCTCTAGGACTATCTCAAAAAAAAAAAAAGGAAGAAAGAAAACACCATTTCTAATTCAAAACTTAATCTCTAAATCAATCTCCCTAAACTACTCAAGATATACACTTTTGGCCAGGCGTGTGGCTTACGCCTGTAATCCCAACATTTTGGGAGGCTGAGGTGGGTGGATTGCCTGAGCTCACAAGTTCAAGACCAGTCTGAGCTAGAGCAAGACTCTCCATGTCTAAAAATAAAAATAGCCAGGCATTGTGGCAGATGCCCATAGTCCCAGCTACTTGGGAGGCTGAGACAAGAGAATCACTTGAGCCCAAGAGTTTGAGGTTGCTGTGAGCTGTGATGCCACAGCACTCTACCCTGGATAACAAAGTGAGACCCTGTCTCAAGAAAAAAAAAAAAGATATCTATACACTTTCAGGTTAAAACTAAATGTATAAAACAACAAGGGTGGAAGACATGAGGAGAAGGTGGCAGAGGACCTAAACTGAGCAGCCCAGCTGTGCTGTCTCAGCCCCAGCCTGCCTAACTCCATCACCTTCTCACCACAGGTGCTTTCAGTAGGCCCTCTGCCTGCACTATCGCAGGTAAATTTTATAATGACCAGATGAGAGGGGAAATGTTACTAAACCATTTTGCAGATGGAGAAATTAGAGGATTCAAGAGGCTCGATTATTTGGTGAAGGTCAAACAATAAGTGACAGACCCAAGACCCAAACGAGGTTACACACCTCACTCTTTGCTCCTTACAAACTTTGCCTTTCTTCCATCAACTACCCCAAACCAGAATCTTAGTGCAGAAAAGAACCTTAAAAATAGTAGGGCACCGGCCCCATATACGGAGGGTGGCAGGTTCAAACCCGGCCCTGGCCGAACTGCAATGAAGCAATAGCTGGGTGTTGTGGTGGGCACCTTGTACTCCCACTTACTTGGGAGGCTGAGACAAGAGAATTGCCTAAGCCCAGGGGCTGGAGGTTGTTGTGAGCTGTGAAGCCATGGCACTCTACCAAATGTGACAAAGTGAGACTCTGTCTAAAAAAAAAAAAGCCTAATTCAATTGCTCATCTCAAGACAGAAGTTTTTCTAAAGCAGTGGTTTCCAGAATGGCCTTTTTCATGCATTGCATTAAAATTATTAAAAAAAAAAAAAAAAAAAAAACCAAGCCAAGCCAAAGCAAGCCAAATAAACAAAGACAAAAAAGTCTGTGAGCCCCGCAGCTCCACTCCGTGTCCTAACATTCTGATCCAGTGGCTTTTTGCTGAGGTTTGGGGATTCATTTCCTATGTGTTTCTCAAGCCCAGCCAGGTCCATCTCTAGGGCTCTTTGTGAGAGGGAGGAGTCACAAAGGTCTTCGGGCAAGGAGAAGACTTACCTGTCCAAAGGCATGGAGGAGGAGGGGTGAGAGTACCTTACAAAGTCATCCAAGGGACTAGCTTTCAGAAATTGTCAGGTTCATTTCCTCAAAGGGTGTGCAAAACATTAACATTCAGGACTTTTTTGTTTTTATCTTTGTTTTTGTTTTATAAATGGAATATCAGCTAGCAGGGTGGCTCACACCTGTAATTCTAGCACTAGGAGGCCCAGGCAGGAAGATCCCTTGACTCAGGAGTTCCAGACCAGCCTGAGCATGAGCAAGACCCCATCTCTACTAAAAATAGAAAAATTAGCTGGATGTTGTGGTGGGTACATATAGTCCCAGCTACTGGGGAGGCTGAGGCAGGAGGATCGCTTGAGCTCAGGAATTTGAGGTTGGTGTGAGCCAGGCTGACGCCATGGCATTCTGGCCTGGAGCAAAAGAGTGAGACTCTATCTCAAAAAAGAAAAACACAGGAAAAAAGAAAAATGCAACATAAGGCAGGGCTCCCCCAGGAGCAAGTGCCTTGCTTCTCTACGGCACAGTAAGCAAACAGATTTGTTGTTCGGGCCAAATCTAAGGAAAACCTGACTGATAGGAGTTTTGTTCTTCCATTTTTAATTGATGGTGGGGAGCAGTGCAGTGGTGGTGCCTTGTTGGAGTGCCCTTTACTCACTTGCTAATCTCATGGGCACGATGAACTGCTGCTGCTTCTCGGAGGCTCTGCAGAGTGTTAGAGAAATACAGGCAGCTGCGGGAAATGGCGGTGGTGGGGAGGGCTCTCTAAGACACAGATAGGAAATCACATGCTTGCAATGCCAGAAATGGGCCACTAGAGAAGGGATGCCTCATAATGGAGGGCTCACTAATGCAGGGTCAAAGAGGGAAAGTGTCTTCTTTGCTTTATTCATCAATGTATTTATTTAACATGAGTAAGCAAGGGGGCATTGCAGGAGCACGAACACCTGCCAAGTTGGTGAGGTCCAGATGGTGTGTGCCCTCCTTCCCCGGGGATAGCAGTAAAGGATTTTCAGGGGGAAAGAAGGAGCCTGTAGAACAATGGCCTGGGACAAAGTTCTTCTGAGTTCTCAGAGAGGGGTGGGAGGTGCGGGGTGGAACTTCGCTGATTAGAATATAGCATGAATGGAACAGATGAAAAGTCTGTCTGGGCATAATGACAACTCCTGGGGTCTTTTCTTCTCTGGTCAGTTTTTCTTTCCAGGTTATTTGATGAGAGTCCTAGGAAGGAGAAAGAGGTTTTTTTTTGAAAGAAGATTTTTTAGATGGGAATATTCCAGAGAAAGTCCATTCTGATGATTTGGGAAAGAAAGAAGATGGGGAGAGGTGTTAGAGAGAGACCTTGGCATATTTCTGAGGCCTTTTAATTATTTTTAAATTCAAAGTACTCAGCATTCCAAAGAGCCACATTTTGAGGTGTCATTTTCTGAGCCCTAACACAGACGCCCATGAAATGTGATCCCTGGGTCATATCTCCTGGTGGTTGGGAAGTGATTCTGGCTCCCTGCTTGGCCTCTGGCTTTCTAGAGGTAAACTTGTGATTATTTGGGACCTAAGTGTCTGTATGTAGCTAGCATCTTTGCTTCCCATTAAAGTGAAAACATTTATCTGGCCAAATGAAGCCACCCTAGACTACTCTAAAAGAAAATGTCCTTTAGCTATTTTGTGTCTGATGTTTGTCTTCCTGTGAATTCTCTCTTATCTGGGGACTTTCAGGGTTTCCTAAAAATCAATACAGGAGGCTGAAAGGAAGTTAGCAGAGCTACCCATAAGAGCTACGTTAAAAAGAGGAAAAAGAAAGAAAGAGACGGGGCAATAAAAGGAAAATAGTCCATCAATCAGTGAAAATCTCTGTGCCTAGCCCTGTGTTAGGTACTATGAGAATACAGAAATAAATGCAAGCTCAACTCTCGTAAGTCCCACAGGCATTTGAGAAACACATGTAACAGAGGCTAAAAGCATGGACTCAAATCAGAATGGCCTGGATTTCAATCTTAGCTCTGACTTTTACTTACTGCCTAGTTATTTACACACTCTGAACTCGGTTTTTCTCATCTGCAAACGGGGGAATAAAAGGGGAAACCTAATTCATAAGAGTAAGGAGACTTTACCTGAGACTTTTCAGTACATCCAACCATCCAACATGATAATCTCAAGCAAGCAATATAGCGAAATGTTTATAAGTGAGGACTTCGGATTTGATTTCATAAAAATGGAAATTTGTGCATATAAAAAAACCATGGTTAAAAAAAGTGAAAAATCGGTTGGGCGCCTGCTGCTCAATGGTTAGAGCGCTGGCTCCATGCACCGGGGGTGGTGGGTTGGAATCCGGCCAGGGCCTGCTAAACAAACAAACAAAAAAGCGAAAACCAACAGTAAACTGCTAAGCTATTCTCAATTCAAATCACAAATTTGTTTCTCAAATATATTAAAAAGAAATTTACAATTTAACAATAAAGCCACGATTGATTTTTGAATAGTTTAACTTCATATAAAACTGTCTAGAGGAGATAGAGAGTTCACAAGCACACAAGTGAAAGAAATACAAAAGACTCCCTTAAACATAGGAAAAGAAACTGAGTTTTATTTATGATAAGAGAAATTCAAGTTAAAACTAGATGTTTGTTTCAAATATTTGTTCAGACTTTGAAGACATACCAAATGGGTGGGGATGTGGTTGATAGCTCCACCGTACAGTGCTGGTAAGCAATTTGCCTAAAACATTATCAAAATTACAAACACATGGTTTAGATTCTTCATTTCTACTTCTCAGAATTTATTCTACAGCTGTGTTCACACACATGCTGCGTCTATATGGCAACATTGTTTATATCAAAAGACTAATGAAGGAGCACAGGGAATTTCACCTAGAAATATGGCTCCCTGGTAAAAGGAGTACTTTTGAATTAAAGGCCTTTAGAGAAAAGTAGGCACCAGAAGAGGCTTTTCTCCTACCCACATCAAGTAAAAACTGGACAGACTCATGATGGAGAGCAGTTGCTGTCCACCCGCCCCACCCCAGTCCCATCGTCTCTCAGTCTCTACCTCTCCCAAAGCACAGGCTGATGTTCTCTTATCTGCCTAAAGTCCAGACCAAGGAAGGAAATAATTACCTCTGGTCCCTTCCCTGAGTTTTTATTAACTGAATCCATATTGTAAGGAAGACAGGGCAGCGCCTGTGGCTCAAAGGAGTAGGGCGCCGGCCTCATATGCCAGAGGTGGCGGGTTCAAATCCAGCCCTGGCCAGAAACGCAATAAAAAAAAAGAAGGAAGACAAAAGGCTGACAATAAACCTAACAGACTTTTGTCACAAACTGTTTCCTGCTCTGTGGGCCCAGACAACTGAATCTTCTTCAAGCCTCAGACCATTGTTATCTTCATCAAGCCCATCAGATTCCTCTCAAATTCACTTACTATCCCTCTAAAATCATCCAAGCTTCTCCATCTTCCTTTCCCCTAAGAAATGTAACCACGACAGGTTCACCGGCCAATGCACACAGCTCATCAATGCACCAAGACACAGGGTTGCAGCAGAGAAAGAGGTCTAATTGTGTAGGGCTGCCAAACGAGGGGATGGGAGGAAAGCTCAGATATAGCTCCTCAAGGAGTTTGGGGAAGGGATTTTAAGGGTTTTGGAGTGGGCTGAAGTGTGGCCATCAGAGTGTGGTCATCATTGATTAGTCAAAGACTGTGGAGTGGTGTCATTGGTCAGGGAGATGAAGACATTTCCTTTTCATGAAGTTTCATTTCTCTCTAGGGATATTCTAGCTGTGCCAGCTGGAATTCAGGGTCTGAAAAATACCTTACACCACTATTAATCAAAGGCCATTTTAAAGTCAGAGATCCTATCTTATAAGAACAGTGGGATGCAAATTAATTCTTAAATAGAAGCCATATGATTCAAATGTCAGACGTTCTGTCTATAGGAACAATGGGAACGCAAATGGTCAGTATCTAGTGCTATGAGACTTGGTTACAAGGAAGTAGGCCAAAGTGCAGCCTTATTAATGCTTAATTATAACAATATTTCTGTCTAGAATTCTTGTTAACTCTGTGAGAACAGCTTCAGAAGTGGGGCATAAATACATAAGCATCCTTACCCCCATTGAGTTATTGGCAATCATTGTGATTCTCCCCGTACACGCAGTTAGATAAATGTGTAAGCCTTTTCTCTTATTAACTTGCTTTACTATGAGTTGACTTTTCAGCAAACCTTCAGGCCTTGGCTTCTATAGAAACAATCTGAATAACGTCTAGTGGGTGATTCCTTAAATAAATTGTGATACATGTATAAAAATGTGATATATTCACAAGTAGATCATTAAAGATCTTATAATTCTTTTTCTTCATACAAGTAAAAGAAAAAAAAGTACTGTGCTTATGTATTTTAGGGAAAGAAAAGGGGTAGAAGGGCCAGAGGGTTAAGGCTTAAATACCTTCTTCACTGGAAAGAGGGAGAGGTGGGGGGTGGGGGGTGGAGGGATGTAAATAAATGGGTCTGAAGACCAGGAGATAGTTTGTAAAGGGCTGAAGGACAAACAGTAGTCTGTGGGCAAGGAGTCCACAGAAAGAGGTGGAACCTCACTGAGAGAGCAAAGGCAGGCTCACTGCGCAGGCGCGTCTCCAGGGACCCGCCCAGGCTCACTGCGCAGACTCGTTTCCAGGGTCTCGCCCAGGAGCTGCCCTCGAAGGACAGGGGAGTCTGTCTGGGCACAGTGGCAACTCCCTGTCTCTTCCTCTAATCTCTCCTGTTCACTTGAGCAGGGGAGGGGAGAGGTCTTCAGACACCTGCAATTTTGGAAAGAAGTCTTCTTAGTCAGACAAGGAAATTCCAGACAGTTTCTTTCTGGTGACTCTGAGCAAAAAAGGGATATTTGAGATTGGGAGGGGTGGGGGAGATCAGAGCTCTGGAGGCTGGTTCTTTAGTTCAGCTTGTCAAAGTGCCACATTTTGGGGTATAATTTTGAGCCCCAACAATACTATACACATACATATATTCTATATGAAAGGTGTAAGTGATGGTGCTCAGAGATGGGACCAGAGCAGAGATGTTCAGGTCAGGTTTATTGAAAGGGGAGGATGACCCATCTGGGCAGTGCAAAGGTAGCATTTGCCCCTGGGGACATTTAGAGACCTCTTTTATATGGGGCCCATAGGGGAAAGGATGAATTCCACAACTTGCCTGGACAGTTAGGATCCTTTGGGGCAAACTTCTGGGTGGGAGGGCTGATTGGGTCCTTTGTGTCTCTGTCTAAGGAGGAGGGGGAAGGAGGAAGAGGAGAAAGGGAAAGGGTTCATGTGTGTCTACATTAGGCCCCCCAACACTATATATATATATTGCTATATAGGCTACCTTTTATGCAAAAACAGAAAAAACATTATTTTCTTGTTTTTGCATAGAATATTTAAAATATATTTAAAAAACTGGTAGCATTGGTTGTCTCCAAGTGTTGCAGAGAAAAAGCACACAAACATCGTGTTTAAAAGAAAAAGGGCTTTATTCCAGTTGTTGGAGGGAGGGCAAACAAATGGCCAAAAATGGCCGTGCTCCCCAACTGACTCAATCATCTCCTTTTTAACCCAGTCGAAAAGTTCCAGCCCATGGGTACCTTTCTCATTGTTCAGATTGGATCAAGCTGGAGAAGTAGGCTCAGCTTTTATAGAACTGTGGGCTTTTATATAAGGTTAGTTTCCAGGTCCCAGGAAGTTAAGTTTCTACAAATTCCTAAGAGCTGAGTCACCATGGGGAGGACCTTGCAGCTGTGTCCTTGGGCCCTCCCTGAGAAGGCCTCTGTTCTCTTAGAGCTTACCTTTTCCAGGTATCCCAAGGAGAGTTGTGGTATGGTTAGTCCTTTGGGAGGGAAAAACACTTCTCCGACAGGCTTTCTTCTGAATTCCACAATAATCAAAACAAAAGATGACTTCTGTGATCATACGTGGGGTTTTCATTCACAAGAAACTAGCTGGGCATCCTCTAGTTCAACTCCCATGCTATCTGACCCTATCTACCCAGAGATTCTCCTGCCTCAGCCTCCCAAGTCGCTGGAACTACAGGCCCCACCATAATGCCATTCTGGTTTTTCTATTTTAGTAGAGATGCAGTCTTGTTCTTGCTCAGGCTGTTGTCTGGGCTCCAGAGTGCTGCATCCTTCTTAAGCCTCCCAGAGTGCTAGGATTACAGAGCCACTGTGCCAAGCCTAGAATGAGGGTCTTTTGACCAACAATCAGATTAGAGTCCTGCCTTGGACAGGTAAAAGGATAGGAGGTCAGAAAGAGATTCTGTCTCCTGAAGCCTAACACGCCACAACACTGTAACAAGGACTGGGGGAGTTATGAAGCTACACAAGAATGTGGGGGAAAACTTATACAGATACATATTAATATATCATTGCACCACAATTAGCAGAAAAGGATGGAAAAGAGATCTTCATTGTATGATTTTGAATTTGGGGATGGCAGTTTCTGAAGTCAAATAACTCAGTGGTCAAATACATATTGTATTTTCCTTTTGGAAAGGTTTTTTTGAATGAGTTATGGCATATACACTCATTAATTTGATAAATATTTATGAAGCTATTCCAGGCCAGACATTATTCTGGTATTGGGTGATTTGCTGTGATATACAATATGTATATGACCCTGTCAATGTACCAGACCCTACTCAAAAAACATTTTTGATTGTACTTACTCACTTAAACTTTATAACAACCTTGTGGGTATGTATCACACTATCCTTATCCGCCTTGCTTAACAGATGAGGAAACTGAGAATCACAGAGGTAGAAGCAACTTGCCTAGAGCTAAAAAGTCTTAGGTGGCAGAAGTAGGCTTTGAAGCTAGGAGATCTGTCTCTAGTTAATACCAAATGGCTACATAATTTATGCAGGCCCATCGACCAATGAAAATTTGGTGTACCTTGTTCACAAATTATTCATAATTTCAAGATGGCAAGAGCAGAACATTAACCTACAGGTAGAGCTTCCTGAGCATTGAGACCGGGGCAACTACAGAGGTCACACTCCCCCCAAACTGGCTCTGGTCAACACTCTACTGTCCCTCAGGGATAACAAGACCCTAGCTTTTGTGGCACTGGCCTTCTAATCAGTCAGAAAGGGTGGGTCAGTGATACACAATAAATAAATAGCATATCAGCACGTGCCAGGAAGAAAATATCATAGCCTGATACATAAGAAAATATGTGAATATCATAGTCTGTACGTAAGATACCGAGCACTAGGAGGCCTGAGAGGTTGTGCCATAAAGACACCCACCTACCTTTGTTTAACCCAGTATTTTCCTAATGTATTGACTATTTAGTTTTTTAATTGAATTTAATTCAGTATTTTTTATTTTTTAACCTCATATTCTCACTATCCTATGAAGCTAGAAGTTTGGCAAATTCATTGGGTAACTATGATCTGAATGAATCCCTTTATTCTAAAGATGAGGAAGCTGAGGCCCAGAGAGGGTGAGGGGCATGGTCAATGCCAGGTATGACTAGAGGGTGCCAAGACCAAATCCCAGATCCCTCCCTTATCTCCCCTCCACTGTTCTCTCTGATATTCTGGTAGTACCAGCAGCATTGCTAACGTATTCCATAGTCATTTATTTGTATATGTAGTCAGAAAGGCTTCATAAAGAACCAGGTCATGTTTGGTTGTGCTTTGTAGGTAATATAGGTTTTATTTCTTATCGTTCAATCCTTGCAAAATATTCCTTTCATCGGCTGGTAACATCTTTTCCTTTTAAAGCTCCGGTTCTCTTCCTTTTTTTTCTTGTTTTCAATTCTAGGCCATATGTGTACCAGTGTTTTCTGAAATGCAAGTCAATGTTATGCTTGATACCATCTTAAGAACTAAAGGATTTGCTTCCTCAAAAAAAAAAAAAAGGTAGGTTCCATTAAACAATGAATGTATCTGCTAAGGAAGGAGTGGAATCTTTGCATCTAAAGCTCGTGCTTTGTCTTGTTTTGTGTGTGTGTATCGGGGTGGAGAGCAGAAATACAGGCAAGTGTTTACAGAATGCTAAATTCACATTCACTGTTAAAAGGACACACATGCAAATTGTGCCATTGGCTCTTTGGGCTGTTCAGATAGTAACATTTTTAAAACATTCGTCTCTCTCTTATATTTTGCCCTCAAGTAAAATCTCTTCACAGCCCTTTGCTTCTCATTAAAATGGTAGACTTTAGGCTCTCCTTATTACATTTAATCAACCTTTTTGACCGAAACAGTGATTTTCTTGACTTTATTTCATGAATCTCCTTGCTTGTATTGACCAATTCAACCAACTGTTTTTGGATTCATGTGAGCTGAGGGTCAAAATGCTGATGCAGCTGAAGAATTGTAGAAATTAATTTGGAAAATGGTAGTGAAAGGAATAAGAACCTAAGCCGGAATTCGTGCTTGGTAGGCTAAAACTGATCAATTTCCTGGTCCCTAATTAAAACAAGCCACCAAACACAACAGCAGCAGAAAATCCAGGGCTTTTTCTGGTGATGAATGCGACCAGCCTGCAAATTTCTCCTTGCTGGGAACAGAGATTTCATGTGCAACAGCAGTTACACGGGAAGCTCACCGTAAATTTATGTTTGGTAATATGTCTGTATCTATGCACTGCTCAGACCCTGCCCCTACCTACCTCTGTTCCAAGCAAGGGCTCCTGGTGAAATTAAACCAATTAAACTAAAGAGGAAGTGTCCTTCTTTCATGTAAGTTTTTGAAGGAGCCCATTCCTGGATATTGAAGGAGTAAACAAATATGGCAGGATATCTAATCTTTTATTATATCCCTTGAGTTGTGAAAATCTGTATGTGAGCCATCTGCTTTTAAATTGAATCTTAGCATTCCATCAATTAGCACTATAATTTCAGGTATAATGTAGGTTAACTTCTGATTGATCTTCAATTAACACTAGTTCTTAACCATTTACTTTATTTCAAACTCATTTTCCCCTCCCAAATATACAGGAAAATTGCCGGATGACTTTTCCGATTTGAAATGTTGACAGCCCTTCATGATTAAAGAATCCACATTCTTCCCACCCTCCCTTTATCCTTGAGTTAGTAGGAACTCAGGTAATGCAAACTTATTACAATTCTATATTACAAAAGAGCATCAGGGAAATTTCTAGGAAGACTTCATCAAATGCAAAAACCTAGGATGGCTTTTTATTTTTTCTTAGCTTTTTTAATTTAGAATTTAGAGTTAAGAATTTTCAAAATCACTCCAACGATCCCAAATATGGCACTCATAGAACTGAAGAGACTTGGAGATCATTTGTCTCCTTTTTTAGAACAAAAATTCTCAGAGTTTATAGAGGTCTCAGAAGTCCTCTAGCCCATACTCACCCAGGGCAGGTCCACCCCCTTGAGCATCCCTGCGAGATGGCTAGTGATTTTTCCTCCTTGCCTCCACTGGGCAGAAGAACATTGCCTTGCCGCCCTGGTGAGCTTATTATAGTGAAATTCTGGCAGCTGAATAATGTTATCAATTGATATGATTACAGACACTTCTTTTGTAATCTGGAATGTACAATGTTATTCATAATTTCTATTTGTTTTCTGATAGTGTACCATTGTGATAGATTTGTTATATAATTAAACTTATAGTTTTATTGTATGTGAAGATTTTTTTTCAGAAAAAAATATAATTGGTTTTCCAATGGTTATCATCACTGAAGTAGATTCACTTAACAAACATTTCTAGCATGGTCAGCCTACTGGAAGCTTTCTATGTCATTAAACAAGGGGTAGTTTTTAATGAAAAAATATATAATTTTTACTCCCTCTGATCTTATTTTCTTGTATGTATCACTGCTTTTTTAAATTAGGGTGCTATATTGAAAGTAGAACAAGAGTCACTGTGCTAGGTCAACCAAATGATGTTTGCTGCTGTAATAAACAAATTCAAAATCTCAGTGGCTGAATACAATAAAAGTTTATTTCTCACTCAGGTCACAAGCCATGTTTCCTGGTTGGTGTCCCATATCATGGTTCCATTGTTCTCCAGGGATATGAGATCTTCTTCATTCAGCTAGCTTATTAGAAAAGGAAAAGAATGGAGGATGAATGTTAAAGTTTTTATGGGCCTAACAGTGGCATTCAATGTTTCTTCATCTATCACGTGGGTTAAACTCAGTTACTGAGCTTAGCTACTGGTGACTGGGGGGCTGGCTGGGACAAACAGTCTGGTCATTTGTTTAGGGAGAAGAAACAGGGCCAATGAGCCATGATAAGTTTCTGCCATAGTTACTGTTAGCATCTAGTTTGCCTCTGTACCCTGAAGATCTACACATCCAGAATAGTTTCTGGAATTACTGTATGTGTGCTGTTGAACTTCACCGAAAAATCAGTGAAGAGAAATACGAAACTCTTTTGTTAAGTGCCCTGAATTTTGGGGCATACACACTGATACACAAGGTATCCAAAATTCCACTCTGCAGCAGCCCTGAGGAGCTTTCTCTGAACCAAGGAGTATATTAAAGAAAATCTCCGGAGTTTAGGTTTTCAATAGCGGTAGGTCTCCTTCTCTTTTCCCCAAAGAACCGCACCGGGCCATAGCTGCCACTAGAGGGCGCAGCAGGCACCACGCAGGAAACCACCCCTGGCAGGTGCAGAGCGGTCGTAGTCGTCAAAGTTGTGAGCAGCACCAAAGCCAGGAGTCACTTCAAACTTGACGTTCCTGGCAAAAGCAGCCTTACTAAAAACAGAAATTAA
This sequence comes from Perodicticus potto, assembly GCA_963574655.1. Classification (NCBI taxonomy): domain Eukaryota; kingdom Metazoa; phylum Chordata; class Mammalia; order Primates; family Lorisidae; genus Perodicticus; species Perodicticus potto. The sequence goes on along the minus strand of CAUYRH010125083.1, from coordinate 41,406 downwards.
AGGTTTTCTTAAAAGAAGCCTTGAAATCTCATAAACCTGGGCTGGAGGATCTAACCAACCTCAACGCTATTTGGGCTTCAAAGTGAGAGGCTGTTGTAATTGGGTAGATTTCTAACATTCGGAATCTATTTTAGCCTTTTGGCTACCTTGCTAAACTACGGGAAGCATCTTCTTTTCTGATTGTTAGTTTTCCATTCCCAGTACACATAGGTGCTGTAATGTAATCTGAATAGCAACTGATACTCTTTGAAATTAGACATGACTCATAGGCCAACTTCCTTTTCTTCAAATTGACTTTTTCACCAGTGGATTTACCATCTTTTTCTATCTTACCATTAAGTGATATCATGCCTCGTGATGTCATGGCTTCTGGCCTAAAACTGAGTGATTTTTTATTTTATCTATTAAAAAATTTAACTTTATTTTTTATTGTGGTAGAATAGACATAATATATCTGTCATTTAAACTATTTATAAATGCACAGTGCATGGGCATCAAATACTTTAAAAATGCTGTGTAACCATCACTACTGCAATCACCGATGCAGATGGGTGATTGTTGCACTGTAATTCTTAAAACATGGAGCTGGTGAGTTAGATGCAGTCACGCAATTTCCATGCCCAGTATGGAAGTGTGCAACAGGTGCCAGTTATGGTAAATGTCACCATTATCTGAGCTGTGGAGACTATTTGCACACTGTCCATGGAATGCCTGCTCTCTTGGGACCAGAGAATCTCAGTGTCTGGTTTCTGTTATTCCATTACCCTGCTAAGTAATTTTGACCAGTATTAATCTGAGTGAATGAGTGAAGATAATACATTCACTTTTGATTATTGGTATGTAACTTGTGGATAGTCACATTTTAATTTTTTGATAACTTCTAGTTATTGTCAAGAATATTCTTCTGGACTATGGAAACTTTACTCTACTTTCTCTGCAACCCACTCACTATTCCCTCACTGGGACTATAAATTAGTATATGTTTAAACCAAAGTGAAACAGACTTGAGGAGAATATTCTGCTAAAATAAGATACAATATTGCATTGTTTCACTTTTCTGGGTTTGTATTGATAATAAGGGTTCCCCAGGGAAGTTTCCTATTTGTGAGACCTGGGCCTTCAAATTACTCTTTTTTCAATTAGGTACTAGCTTCTACCTCAAATAAGTTACAGCTTGTAGATTTTAACTGAAAACAATAGGAACAATAATACTTGTAGACATCATTTAATAAGTTCTTACTCAAGCAGTGTTCCAAGAGCTTAGCTGGATAATCTCATTTAATCACCATCATTACATTAAAAAGAAGGCACGATTGTGCTCAATATTTTAAATGAAGGAATTAAGGCACAAAATGATTCAACTGTACTATAGTGCTGTTATTTGAATTTGGGTGTGAATCTATATTTAATTTGGAAAGAGGTGGCTGGTTTTAAGGCAAGTACAGTGCATACTTGGTGTAGATTCCTAGCACTTGCACACCTACCCACACCTCCTAAGGGCACTCTAGGTAGCTACTTCTGTCCTAATATGCCTGTCCATGCTGGAACTGGCTGACAGAACTAATGATGCTCTCTGGCCAAAGGATTCATTACTGTTTCAACATTCACAGGCTACTAGGACAATGTCTGTTCATCTTTACTTTCAGCATGGTCCTTGCACCGTTTGAGAGCCTCTTATTCAATGAGCCCAACTTACTGAAATGTAGCCAAAAATAAATAAGCAAGAAAAGGAGACCCTCAGTGTAAAGAGAGATTCACCAACTGAAGTCAATCGTTAGGAAGAAAGAAATTAACCAGGCAAAGCCCTAATTCCTTCAGGAAAGGCCTTGTTGGAGTTTTAAGAATGGATATGGTTCCTTTGCTTGGCACAGGCAGTTAAGAGTTGGCTCTGCCTCCTTTTCTAGGATGACAGGGATGAAAGGAGGCACAGAGAGGGCTATGGCTATGAAGCCAGACAAGTGGCCTGCAAGATGGAGTCTGAGAAGCTAAGCTGAAGCTGTAAGGCTGACCTAGTCTGCTCAGCCTAAGGAAGTAGTCAAACATGGACAGTAGGTATTGTGATATCAGTAAAGGTTACTTTGTTGATAAGACGTTTTCCTTAATGATTCTCTTAGATGTTCTGTCAATTGAAAATAACCTTTCTGTTGTTTCAACGTGTTGAGTTGTCAGAATGAAGATTACTTTGATGTTACTTCCTATTAGATAAAGGTAAACATTTTCTAGGTCTGTTTCTCTATTTTCCCATTATAAAAACCATTAGAATTGTAACTGAGGCAGAAAAGAATGGAGAGGCTACTCTCACTGTTCTTCAGAATCACTGGCTTTCTGAAAACAAAGCTTGTCTGGATCTAAACCCTGTTTCTGCATATTGGCTGGACAGTGACAGGTGGCTGGACCCTCTTCATCTGCTAACAGCTCTAATGTGAAAGTCATGTCGTCTTTCTATGTTCACAAACCAAAACCAATACCTTTAACACTGTGTTTAAAATTGTCTAATTGTCCTTCAGATCCTCTGCTTTAGAGGCGACTATTACAGAAAGTAACCTTTGCTTTTCCTTCAACAAATGGTTCAGATACAGCAGTCAATCTGTTCTCTTTTTTCTGCCCATGAACGGTGACCTCCACTTTTTATTTGACCATTACATTTTTTTTTCTCCTTACAGGAGAGTATCTGTATGTTCACTTCTCAGTGTGACTTGAAACAGTTTACCTATTTCCTCTTTTCCAAGAGGCAGCCAAAGATGGAGTAAGAAACTCATCCACTGGAGTTTAGTCTTAAAATTTTCAGCTATTTGGGTTAAGAAATTAAATTGAGATTTAAATATTCCCTAGTGAGTAGCTTAACACGCGATAATTACTGACCAAGAGTCCGTTACTGGAAGGACACTGCAAGCCAATCAGGTGGGGTTGCTCCTGGGAGAAAGACTCACATGTGGGTCTTGGGAAGGACTTGGCCTTTTACAATGAAATTGCCTGTCTTTGATTTCAGACAAAAAGGAATGTGAGACAAAGAAGGCTCCGAGGTCCTTCATACCCCACTGTGCCTATCACAGTGCTTTAGCCACAATGGACACTTAATTCAGGAAAATTTTCAATGAGCTGATGGAAGCTAGCCCAGAGGTGTGAGAACAAAAGGAAAGAAAATTACCTAGGCGGGGAGGGCAGAAAGGATGGTTTTTCCATTTTAAGAGACTGTGAAATGCTTGAGGGAGATACAGGTCAGCGCGTTTTGATTTCTGGGGAGATGAAACACCCTAAATTGGACGAGAGAGGAGGAGCTCCAGGAAAGCACAGTTAACCTCTGAGTTCATAAAGGACTTGGAGAGAATGGGTGAGGGGAAGAGGTACGGAAGTTGTGTCTCCTTCAAATCCCATTAGTGGGGAAGGAGAACATTTTCGCAGCCATATTTTTAAAAAGTAAATGGCAAGAAATAGGATTTTTTTCTTTCCCACCCCTATGGGGGCTGAGTGAGGGGCCCTGAGCCAATACATTCAGAATAATGGTGCCAGAGCAGTAATGAGACCTTTCTCTAAGGACTGATTTGTCTGCAGAAAGGGGGAAGTCGTCAGGTATCCATTGTGAGAGGACTGCCTTCTCTTAACAATGGCTCTGATGAAACTGCTAGAAGGTTCTTATCAGAAAGAAAAGCTTCCCAGCAGTAGGAGAAAGGGAGAGGGGAAAAAAATAATAGGCTACAAAACCCCAAATCATCCTCTAGGCTCAGTGCAGCGGAGGGGTGGTGGGGAGGCACGCTTCCTGAATGCCAAGTGACGCCGGCTGGTCAGTTAAAATGAGCCTCTAAGGAGACACATTAAAAAAGATGAGAGAGAGGCCCAGCTCTCCTCGGGTGCCTGGTGGCAGGGAGTGTCAGGCTGGTTGGCTTTAAGCTATGGAATTCAAAGTTTCTCAGACTCCAGTAAATAGCTAGAGGTCATAAAAGCTTATCCTCTGGCCTCCACCTGGGGATTTTCCAGACCCAGGTCACAGAGTGACTCCTCCTTTAGCTGGATTATGAGAAGAAAAAAGAAATTGACAGCCAGGCGGGTCTTAACAAGATGCTGGGCCCATTTTCAGAGGTTATACACACCCAGACTCAGAAACAATGAGAGCTGTAAAAGGCAGAAGAGAGTTAGAATTCATTTTGTACCTACTACATGTAGTCACTTACTTTACTGGTTTGGACTCATTCAACCCTCCTCAGCTCCCAAGATGTGAGTATTATTATTTACTACACTGTGAGTGATGGACTTGGATCAAGACTCTAACCATGGAGAACTCACCCTGTTCAAAATGCTTTATCAGCTCTTTTAAACTGGTTAACTTCCATCCCCATCATTGAAAGTTTCCACAATACCATGTATGACCACGACACACCTCTCTTTTTTTCTCCCGCTCCTCAAATACATGTGTAATTTTGTGTGATTGAAGTTGACTCCTTGATGTTTTCCAATCAAAACCTCACTTTGTCATCTCTGTGCCTTGGATAATGCTATTTCTTCCACCTGAAATGTTCTCTAGACCCTCCCCTTGCTCAGGTGCCCTCACATGTTGAATTCCTACCCATTTTTCAAAGTCATGTGAATTCTCCTTCGTGAAGTCTTTATCAGAATGGAAGTACCATCCCTCCCACCCAGAACTCTCGTATGGGGCTTCTCTCTCTCTCTCTTTTTTTTTTTTATTAAATCATAGCTGTGTACATTAGTACAATCATGGGGTACAATGTGCTGGCTTCATTTACAATCTGAAATATTTTCATCCAACTGTTCAACATAACCTTCATGAGATTTCCTTGGATATTGTATGAAAACATTTGTATTCTGCATTTAGTAAGTTTCACCTGTACCCTTCTAAGATGCACCATAAGTGTGATCCCACCATTTACCCTCTCTCCACCCATCGGCCCCCTCCCCTCCCCTCCCTTTTCCCTTTCCCTATATTCTTGTGCTATTATTGGGTTATAGCCTTCATATGAAAGCTATAAATTAGCTTCATAGTAGGGCTGAGTACATTGGATACTTTTGAGCTTCTCTTACTGTACCTTATATTGTGCAGGCTTACCTTGGCAACACTGTGGGTTCAGTTCCAAACCATCACAATAAAGTATATATTGAATAAAGCAAGTTACACAAATTTCTTTGTTTCTCAATGCATGCAAGTTATGTTTACAGTAGTCTATTAAATGTGCAATAGCATTATGTCTAAAAAAAGTGCATACTTTAATTAAAAGATGCTTCATGGCTGAAAACTGCTTAAGAATATCTGAGCCTTAGGGAGTCATAATCTTTTTGCTGGTGGAGGTCTTGCCTCAGTGTTGATGGCTGTTGACTGATCAGGGTGGTGGTTGCTGAAGGCAGTGAAGTTTCTTTGTTGATGGACTCTTCCTTTCATGAAAGGCTTCTCAGCATGTGATGCTGTTTGAAAGCATTTAGCAGAACTTCTTTCAAAACTGGAGTCAATCCTCTCAAACCCCGTGGCTTCCTTATGTAAGGACCAAAGTAACGCCATTTTGTTAATAGACTCCATTTTACCAGGCTGCTGTGTAATGCTGTGTAATGCTTGTTTTGCAAATTTTAGTTCCCTGCTTCAGCTCCCCAAACCACCCCCACTGGTTGAGCAATATCTGCCCCTTCCTGATTAGCAACCACCCTCCCACTTCTGGCTCCACCAAGATAACCAATCAGCAAGTGACAAGATACCTAGACTCACCCTCACCCCACTCCCCCTCCCATTTTCCTTTCTGTACCCTATAAGATCACCCTGACCCAACCCCTTGGGGGCGCCCAGTCCTGTCCGCCATTTTGACAGTAGCTGAGGGCCCGAGCTTAAGCTTGTAATAAAACCTCACCCTTTGCCTTTGCATTGGACCGTGTGGTGTGAGTTTCTTCTGGGAGGAGTCCAAGATTCAGGCACAACACTTATCAACTAAGTATATATTATAAATACCTTTTCGTCATTCCAATAATGTTCAAAAGTAGATTCAGTCTTAAGAAACTACTTTCCTTTCTCATCCATAATAAGCAACCCCTCATCTGTTCAAGTTTTATTATTATGAGACTGCAGCAGTTCAGTCTCATGTTCGGGCTTCACTTCGATTCTAGTTCTCTTGCTATTTCTAGCACATCTGCAGTTACTTCCTCCACTTAACTCTCAAACCAGAGTCATCAATGAAAGTTGGAATTAACTTCTTCCCACCTGTTGTTCATTTTTAATCTTGACTTCTTCTCAGCAATGTTTTTAATAGCATCTAGAATGGTGAATCCTTTCCAAAAAATGTTTCCATTTTCTCCATCTAGATCCATCAGAAGAACCACTGTCTATGGTAGCTATAGACTTACAAAAAATGTATTTCTTAAATAAAAACACTTTCCAGGGGTGATCAAGGAAGACGATTAAAAGATGAAAAAAAAAAAAAACAGTTGAAAGTAGAAATTGTTCTTTGATCCATAGGTTAAAAATGGTTGTTGTGTTAGGAGCATAAAAATAACAATTTATTTGTAGTTAGTCTGGCCAAAGGCTTATCTATTTTATTTATTTTTTCAAAAAAACAACTCCTTGTTTCATTAATTTTCTGAATAACTCTTTTGTTTTCAATTTCATTGATCTCTGATTTAATTTTGGATATTTTTTTCTTCTGCTGGGTTTAGGCTTAGATTGTTCTTCTTTTTCCAATTCTATCAGATGGCTTGTGAGTTTGTTGATATGCTCTCTTTCTGTTTTTCGCATGTAGGCTTCTAAAGTGATAAATTTTCCTCTCAGGACTGCTTTTGCAGTATCCCACAGGTTTTGGTAGTTTGTGTCTTCATTGTTGTTATACCCAACGAAGTTAATGATTTCCTTTTTTATTTCTTCCTGCACTCAAGTGTCATTGAGCATAAGGTTCATGTGCATCACCCTCAGAGTTCTTGAATGACCAGAGGCATTGCTGATGAACAGTAGTATTTTGAAAGAAATCTTTTGTTTTTGAGCAGTAGATCTCAATAGTGAGCTTAAAATATTCAGTAAATCATGCTGTAAACAGATGTGCTGTTATCCAGGCTTTGTTGTTCCATTTATAGAGCACAGGCAAAGTTAGCGTATTTCCTAGACGCCCTAGAATTTTGGGCCTCTAGGAAATGTGGTAGGTGAGCATTGATTTCAACTTAAAGTCACTAGCGGCTTTAGCCTCTAACACAGTGGTTCTCAACCTGTGGGTCGTGACCCCTTTTTAATAATGAAAACACACTGCAGCATTAGGAAGGTTGAGAACCACTGCTCTAACAAGAGAGGCAGACTGTCCTTTGACGTGCTGAAGGCAGGCATTGAGGTCTCCTCTCTAGCTATGCAAGTCTTAGTCGGAATCTTTTTCCAATATAAGGCTATTTGGTCTACCTTGAACATCTGTTGTTCAGTGTAGTTTTAGTGTTGTTCATCACTGATCTCAGCTAGATCTCCTGGACAACTCGCTGCAGCTTCTCCATCAGCACTTGCTGCTTCACCCTGCACTTTTCCTTTGCGGAGATGGCTCCTTTCCTGAGCCCTCAGGCATCTACTTCTGCTAACTTCCACCTCTTCTTCTGCAGCTTCCTCACCTTCTCTCAGCCTTCATAGAACTGGAGAGAGTTGGGCCTTGTTCTGGGTTAGGATTTGGCTTAAGAAGACGTGGTGGGTGGTTTTGTCTTCTATCCAGATCACTCGGACGTTCTTCACACCAGCAATAAGTTGTTTTGCTTTCTTACCATTTGCACATTCGCTGGAGTAGCAGCTTTAACTTCCTTCAAGAACTTTTCTTTTGTGTTCACAACTTGGCTAACTATTTGGCACAAGAGCCCTAGCTTGGGGCCTATCTCGGCATTTAGCATGCCTTCCTTACTACATTTGTCTCTAGCTTTTGATTTAATGTGCGAGATGTGATCTTCCTTTCATTTGAATACTTAAAGGCCACTTTAGGGTTATTAGGTGGCTTCATTTTAATATTTTTCTATCTTAGGGAATAGAGAGGACTGATGAGAGGGAGAAAGAGACAGGGGAATGACGGGGTGGAGCAGTCACACACACACGACATTCATTCAATTTGCCATTTTATATGAGCAGGGTTTGTGGTATCCCAACACAGTTACAATAGTGACATCAAAAATCATTGATCTCAGGTCACCACAACCGATAGAGTCATTATGAAAAAGTTTGAAATAGTGTGTGAATTATCAAAATGTGACACAGAGATGTGAAGGGAGAACGTGCCGTTGGAAGAACAGTGCCCGTAGGCTGGCCCGAGGCAGGGTTGCCGCACACCTTCAGTTTGTGAATACACCGTTGTCTTCAAAGGGTAATAAGATGGAGTCTGCCTGCACTCTTTTATGGTTTTATCTAATCCTCTCTAATAAAGCGTAGATTCCTCAAAGGCAGGGGCTGTATCCAGCTTATCTTTGTTCACAATCCAGTGATTAGCACATAGTAGGTAATTATTAAATTGTGATTGAATTGGATTTTCTTTAGCCTCTGGATTTCTAATTTTGAAGTAGCATGAGCTTTCTTCTGCCACTTCTAAGATGATTTGGGAAGCAAAGTCACGAACATCTGAATCTTAACATGTGAGGGCTAGGTGGAAGGTTCACATGGGAAAAGCAGCCACAGACTGGGATCCTTATCAGGCACGGGCTGTTTAAGTGGGTTTGGATTTTGTCTCTTTTTATTTCTTTTCCTTTTCTGTAAAGAAAGATGGGGATAGAGTAATGTAAGATACAATTTTTATTGCACACTTACCGTGTGCCCAGCACTTCTTTAGCTATTTTACATCAGTAACTTGTTTAATCTTCGGAATCTTTTGTTTAATCTTTGAAGGAGACATTATTTCCGTTGCCTAATTGAGTAAACAAACACATAGCAACGTTAAATAACTTGATTAAGATCCTATAGCCCACAAAGATTTCAGATCCTGGCTCCAAACTCACGTACTTGCCCACTATACTCATGCTGCGCCCAGACATGGGGGAGGGGAATCTCTAGGAAAGGAATAGCCAGGGAAAGCGCGCAAGATGCAGCCCTGTGTTAATAATGAGCATTTTGAAAGTCCCTCAAGGATGGAAAAGATGTTTAGGGAGAAGCAGCAGTGGGTCACCCGCCTGTTGTTCCGCACAACACTCCAGGCAATGTTGATGATCCTCAGATCTGGGAGCCACTGCCTTGGTAGAGGGAATGTGACTGTAGTGGCTGGAAACCTGCAGTTCCTAGTCCATCACTTCCTTTGACTAGTTAAGGGAAGTTTAAACTAGTTACAAACTTTGTGGCCTCAAGGCTCTCCTCTGGAGAATGGAGAACGTAATCCCTTCTGGAATTTTTGTTTTTTGTAAGGATTCAAAGAAGGGCTTAAATGACCGCAGAAGAAGAGAAGTTGTCACCAGGGCGTTTGAGAATGAAGCAATTAGGACAGCCTTTAAACATTTTTTTTTTTTAATATGTGTTCTCTCCAGGTGATCAAATATTTTATTTATTCCAATCCATGTCTATCTCTATGCAGGAAGTGCTCCTGATCCAGCTCAGTGGATCTTCCTGGAGCATCTTATGTACAGGTGTCTGCCCTTCCCTGGGAACTATACAGGGATTATCTACAGAAGGATCTTGTCATGGTGGCCCTGAGGCAGAGGGGAGAGGTGACAAAGTTCTCCTTTTTAACAAAAGCAAGAAATGTTTAATAACTTGCTTAAGACCACGTGATTCGTTAGCAGCAGAGTTGGAGATGTGATCCCAGAGTGGGTCTTAAAACATTAGGACAGTGGTTCTCAACCTGTGGGTCGTGACCCCTTTGGGGGTCGAACGACCCTTTCACAGGGGTCACCTAAATACATCCTGCATATCAGATATTTACATTATGATTCATAACAATAGCAAACTTACAGTTATGAAGTAGCAACAAAAATAATTTTTGGTTGGGATAACCACAAATGAGGAACTGTATTAAAGGGTCGCGGCATTAGGAAGTTGGAGAACCCCTGCATCAGGGAATAGCCACTTAGAAGGGAAACTTGTCCTGGCACGGGGGAGAGGTGACAATCCAGAGGTAGGTGAGGTTGGTTTTCTCTTCATTTCTAACGTCCTTTGATTTCTGAACTCTGGTTACATGTTAATGGCTCGGCAGAAACTTTGAAATTAAAGACTCATGAGAGCCATCACTATCACTGGACCTCTGGGCAATTATAGTAGCTGTCAAAAGTTTTAGAGCCAACATTCAACCTGACCCTTTCTAAAGAACGTAAAAATGACATTTTAATGAGAAACAAAAGCAGAAAAGGTGATGTTTTTTCTAAGCAGAAGATTTGTGTGGAGAAACGGATACTGAATTTTACTGCCCGTTCAGGGGTAGAGGTGAGATTGGAGCAGAGCCCCAGGCCAAGGACTTCTGCTGGTTATTTCTATTCATTTAGCCTCCTCCACTGGAGCCTCTCCCGGGATGTCACGCAGAGGGGTGCTGAGGAATTGTCCCTCTAGCAAGGCTTTGTGCTCAGGAGTGCATGTGGGACAGCTGATTTACCAGCTCTAGGAAATCCTTCTTCTTCTTCATCTCCTGGCCTGCTCAAGGGAAATCTACTGGGTGCCACTGAGCTACTTTTCTTTTCCTAAATAATTTGTATTTGTTTGTTTATTTATTTCTTGAGATAGAGTCTTGCTCTGTCACCATGTTAGAGTACCATGGCATGGGCCTAATTGACAGCAACCTCAAACTCCTGGGTTCAAGCGATTCTCCTGCCTCAGCTTCCCAAGTAGGTGGGACTACAAGTGCCCACTACCACATTCAACTAATTTTTCTATTTTTAGTAGAGACCTGGTCTCATTCTTGCTCAGGCTGGTCTCAAACTCCTGACCTCAAAGGATCCTCCCACTTCAACCTCCTAGAGTGCTGGGATTACAGACATGAGCCACCGTGCCTGGCCAAAATTCACCCTTTTAAAGTATACAATACAATTCAGTGAGTTTTAGTATATTAACAAAGTCGTGCCACTATCACTACTCATTCCAGAATGTTTTTGTCATTTTGGAAAGAAATCCATGTCCATTGGAAGTTACTTCCCATTTCTTTCTTGCTCAGCCCCTGGCAATCACTAATTATACTTTCTGTTTCTATGGATTTGCCTTCTATGGATTTGTCATTAAAATGGTATATTGCAATTTATAGCCTTTTATATCCAGCATATTTTACTTAGCATATTATTTTCAAAGTTGAAGAGTTAGAGGGAACAGCTGGCAAGACCACTGTCACTGCTGATACCAGTCTCAGGTTCAGGAGTTCACAAGCCCACTCAGGTTTGGTAAGTCATGAGAAGAACTTTCAAAACTCACTGAAAGTTGTTAATACTCATGGTCATGGTTTATTAAATCTAAAGGATACAGTTTAGAATCAACCATGGGAAAAGGTACATAGCACAGTCCGGGAAAGTCCAGATGCAGAATTTCTAGTTGTTCCCTGCCCATGTGTCATGGAAGAGTATTACTTTCCTAATAGTACCCATTGTATTGCCAACCAGGGAAGTTCACCTGTGGCTCAAGGAGTAGGACCCCTACCCCATATACCAGGGGTGATAGGTTCAAGCCCGGCCCCGGCCAAAACTGCAAAAAAAAACAAAAAAACAAACCCCAAAAGCCTTACAGTTCAATCATGTAAATCTGGCTGGCTGCCCACATGGCTGGCTTCAGTATCCAGTTTCTCTTGAGGCCAACTGATGCCATGTGTCCCAAAACTCCCATCCTACATTGCTTTATTAGTATCTGGGTGGCCCAAGAACCCCAGGTAAACAAGGACATTGTTATCAGCCAAGTGCCTAAAGATTACCTCCCAGGAACCAAGGGTAAATGTCAGCCCTTTCTTCGGCTAGTTGTTTACTACATAAAAGTTCACCCATGTTATAGCCTATATTGGTATTTCTTTCTTTTTTATGGCTGATTCATACTCCACTGTAAAGGACTTTTATTTAAACATATTTTATTTTAAGATATAAATATATAAGATATTTCTTTTAAAATATTTTGTTTACCTATTTATTAGTTGACACTTGGGTTGTTTCCCCTCTGGGGCTATTATGAATACTACTACTATAAACATTTGTGCACGTTTTTCTGTAGACATATGTTTTTGATTCTTTTGGATAAATGCTGCATCATATGATATGTTTATATTTAACTGAGGAACTATCAAACTGTTTTTCAAAGTGGTCGCATCATTTTACACTTTCTTTTTTTTTTTTTTTTAGAGACAGAGTCTCACTTTGTTGCCCTCAGTACAGTGCTGTGGAGTCACAGCTTACAGCAACCTACAGCTCTTGGGCTTAGGCTATTCTCTTGCCTCGGCCTCCAGATTAGCTGGGACTACAGGCGACCGCTACAACACCCAGCTACTTTTTTGTTGCAGTTTGGCAGGGGCTGGGTTTGAACCCACCACCCTTGGTATATGGGGCTGGCGTCCTACTCACTGAGCCACAGGCACTGCCCACCAGTAATGTATGAGGACTCCAATTTATCCACATCCTTGCCAATACGTGTTACTTTGTTATCAGTATAGCTATCCCTGTAGGAGTAATGTGGTACCTCATTGTAATTTTGATTTTTTTTTTTTTTTTTTTGAGACAGTCTCACTATGTTGCCCATGGTAGAGTGCTGGGGCATCACAACTCACAGCAACCTCAAACTCTTGGGCTTAAGCAATTCTCTTGCCTCAGCCTCCTGGGACTACAGGCACCTGCCACAATGCCTGACTATTTTTTGTTGCAGTTGTCATTGTTGTTTTAGCTGGTCCGAGTCGTGTTCAAATCCTCCAGCCTTGGAGTATGTGGCTGGTGCCATAACCACTGTGCTATGAGTGCCAAGCAAAGAACTTGTGGTATTTGATGTCCTTAATAGATAATGGTGTTGAGCATATTTTTAGTATTTATCATCCATTTGTCCACCTTTGGAGAAATGTCTATTTAGACCTTTTGCCCATTTTTAAATTATTTGCATTTTATTGTTGAGTTGTAAGAGTTCTTTATATAGTCTAGCCACAAGTCACTTACTATATACATGATTCATAAATACTTTTTCTCATTCTATGCATTGCCTTTCCACTTTCTTAACAGTATTCTTCAAAATATGGAAGTTTTTAAATTTTGGTGAGGTCTAATTTATTTGTTTTTATAAATTTGGTTGCTTGTCTTTTGGTGCCATATTGAGAAACTGTTGCCTGGTCCACAGTTGTGAAAGCTTATGCTTCTGTTTTCCTCTATGCATTTTATAATTTTAACTTTTACATTTAGGTATTTGATCTAGTTTGAGGTAATGCTGTATATGTTTTGGGGTAGGGGCCCACCTTCATTCTTTTCCATTCATATATGTAGTTATCTCACCATTGTTTGTTGAAAAAATTAGTTTTTTTCCATTAAATTGTCAGTCACTAATATAGAAAATAAATCCAGCTTACCATAAATTTAAGGTATTTTGTTTGTTTATTTGCTTTATGGACAAGGGCTTGCTTTGTCACTTCAGCCATTGAGGGGAGCACAATCACAGTTCAGCACAGACTTTAACTCTTGAGTTCAACTCCTTCCTGCCTCAACTCCCAAATATAAATGACTGAAACTGCACACCATTATGTTCAGCTAATTATTTTTATAGAGATGGGGTCTCACTTTATTGTCCAGCCTAGTCTAAAACACCTGTCCTGCCTCAAGCTTTCCTCCTGTCTTGACCTCCCAAAGCACTAGATTTACAGGCATGAGCCATCACACTTGACCTAAGGTCTTATTTCTGAACTCTCTATTTTATTTTATTGATCTATATGTCTTTACTAACATACTATCTTGATTATTGTAGCTTTATTTTTTTCTATGATTTTGTTTGTAGTTGTGAAATCAGGAAATATGAGGCCTCCAGCTTTGCTTTTCCTTTTCAGGATTATTTTGCTTATTCTGGCTCTCTTGCAAATTTTAGGATCAGTTTATTTATTTCTTCAAAAAGTCAACTGGTTGTTCATAGGGATTACATTGAATCTGTAGATCAATTAGTGGAGTAATCTCATGTTAACAATATTAAGTCGGCTCGGTGCCTGTGGCTCAACGGGCTAAGGCGCCAGCCACATACACCTGAGCTGGCGGGTTTGAATCCAGCCCAGGCCCGCCAAGCAACAATGATGGCTGCAATCAAAAAATGGCCGGGTGTTGTGGCAGGTGCCTGTAGTCCTAGCTACTTGAGAGGCTGAGGCAGGAGACTCGCTTGAGCCCAGGAATTGGAGGTTGCTGTGAGCTGTGATGCCACGGCACTCTACCCACGGTGACAGCTTGAGGCTCTGTCTCAAAAAAAAAACAAAACAAAACAATATTAAGTCTTCAACCTATGAGTATGGGCTGTTTTCCATTTATCTTGGTCTCCTTTAATTTATGTAAATGATATTTTATAGTTTTCAGTGTAGAAATATTGCACTTTTTTGTTAATTCCTAAGTATTTAATTCTTTTTGATACTATTATAAATAATTTTTTTCTTTTTTTTGCATTTGTTAGGTAAATTCCCTCTTATAATTGTGTCCCACTCCCATGAGGTGTGCCATACACTGTGATCCCCCAACCCTCTCCCTCCTCCCCTCTCTCCGCTCCCTCATTCCCCTACCCCCAACCATATATTAGGGCATCCACTGCCTTCACATTAACCTCAACCCAGGTTAATATAAAAGATATAAAGTCTCCATCTCTTTTAATGGCTGAATAGTATTCCATGGTATACATATATCATAGCTTCCTGGATTGGTGGGCATTTAGGTTTTTTCCACATTCTAGTGAATGTAAGTTGAGCTATAATAAACAGTCTAGTGCAAATGTCCTTATGATAAAATGATTTTTTTTCTTCTGCATAGATGCTCAGTAATGGAATTGCAGGATCAGATGGGAGTTCTAATTTGAATTGAGGAGTCTCCATACTTCCTTCCAAAAAAGGTTGCATTGCAATTTTTTTCTTAATTTCACTTTTAGATTGTCCAGTGTTAAGTATATAGATTGTACAATTGAATTTTGTGAATTTGTCTCCTTATTTATAAGTCCTAATAGTTCATGTGTGTTCCTGTATGTATGTGTATGCACGCATATTCTATAATGCTTTCTGTATTCAAGGGATAGTTTTATTGTTCCTTTACCATTTCTGTTCCTTTTTATTGCCTAATTTCTCTGTCTAGCACCTTAGTATAGCATGAACAGACATAGCAAAAGGGATCATCTGTCTGGGCGTGGTGACTCATGCTTGTAATCCTAGACCTCTGGGAGGCCGAGGCAGGTGGACTTCCTGAGGTCAGCAGACCAGCCCAAGCAACGGCAAGAACCTATCTCTACTAAAATTAGAAACATTAGCCAAATGTGGTGGTGGGTGCCTATAGTCCCAGCTCCTGGGGAAGCTGAGGCAAGAGAATCTCTTAAGCCCAAGAGTTTGAGGTTGCTGTTAGCTGTGATACCATGGCACTCTACTCAGGGCGACAGAGTGAGAAACTCTTTAAGAAAAAAAAAAAAAAGAAGAAGGTGACCATTCTTGTCTTGTTTCCAACAGTAGAGGGAAAGCATTTGGTTTTTTACTGTTAGGTATAATATTACTCATAAGTTTTCCTTGGATGTTCTTTATCAGGTCAAGGAAATTGCCTTCTGTTAGTTTGCTGGGTGTTTTCATCATGAAACGTGTTATATGTACTCTCTCAGGTTTGTGAGAACAATGCCAGCCTTGACCACATTCTTTCCCAGTGACTTGAGTATGGAACACAGGATGAGTGTGATGAATATTTATTAAATGGGCTAGAAATAATAGTTTGAATTAAAAAATAAGCGATGAAAGATGAGTTTAGCATAGCAGACCCTGCCTTAGAGGATCTGAATATTCTGCCACATTTTGTGTTTAAGTCAATGACGTCTCTTACCTTTTTCCCAGGAAATTATTGAGAAATGATCCTATCTCATATTTCTTTCATTTTAAGTTATGCCCTATACTCAAGGTATAGACCATGTATCAGTGGCGTAGGTGTCACCTCAGAGCAGAATCTTGGGCTCCTTTCCAGACCTAGTAAGTCAAAAATCAGCTGCAAGACTCTCAGCGGATTCCCAATGTGCAAAGTTTGAGAAGCAATGTGTTGCCACATGCTTGCTCTAGAGTTTTCAATTTCAAACAAACTTTAGCATGTATAGATACGGTTCAACGTGAGATAGCAGAAATCACAGCCTAAGAGTTCATCTCCTATTAATGAAATAAAATCCACAAAGAGTCATGGAAACACTGTTGGAAGGGGGTAGGTGTTTCTTTATGAGCTGTGAAGAGATGAGTCAACAGAGTCACTCCTTCTTAAAAATACCTCCATAGTGCCCCACAAAGGTCCAAAATTCTGTTATGGTCATTCTCTATGGATTCTAATTATTTTGTCACATCATGAGGGACAATGAGATAAACTGTTATGTGAATTACTTAACAATAATTGAGAAAAATAGACATTAAATAGAGGAAAGTCCAATTTTAATGGGGGAGGAATTTCTAGAAGCAGAGGTAGCAAAAAGAGGTGGAATTGCTTATGGGAATATTTGGGGACAGTGCCAGAATCTGGATGTACTACATACTAGTTAGGGTTTTCCAGAGAAATAGGACCAATAAGATAGATACATATACAGACATACAGATAAGATATAAATATAGAGATAGAGATATGAGATTTATTATATCTCATATATGTGGGTACACCACATACTAGTTAGGTTTTTCCAAAGAAACAGGACCAATAAGATAGATAGAATATAGACATACAGATAAGATATAACTATAGAGGTAGAGATATGCGATGTATTATAGGAATTAGCTCCAGAAGAAAATAAAATTTCAGGGCCCTCTAAATTTATTATGGCAATGGAGAAGTTAAGCCCTGGAGACTGAATCTTCTAGCATGTTTCTACTTCTTAGATTATACCTCAACTATCTTCCTCGTTGTTCTTTCTCTGTAAATGACTAGCAGACGCCAAAAACCAGACCTTCCTCCCTTTCAGTAACTGATCTTTGTTATACATTAACTGCCTCCTATATTGTCCCTTACCTAACTCAGACCAGATGGTAACCAAGAGCCCCTAAGTGATACATCTTCAGTGTGGAATGTTAAATATACCTTTCCCTAAAGAAAAAGACTACTTTAGCTAATCAGATCTTTGTAACTATGCCTTAAGCTTTATAAAGAATGACATCTTTGACATTCTTTTAAGCTTCCCTAAACTTTGTCTATATAAGTGATCCCAAACTTCTACACTTTAGAAGACTGACGTCCATTCTTTGGAATCTGTGCTTCCTGCATGGCTCATCTTCAATCTTTGCACTTGGACAAACTCTCTTAAGCCAGGTTCTGATCCTTTTGATTATTTTGTGTTGTCATGACAATGCAAATATGGAAGCTGAGAAGGCTCACAATATGCCATATGCAAGCTAGAGAAATAGGGAAACTGGTAGCATAGCTCAGTTCAAGTTCAGAGGCCTGAGTACCAGAAAAGTTGATGGTGTAACTCTAAGTCTGAAGCTGAAGCCCTCAGAACCTGGATAGCTGGCCAGTGGGGCAAGCCCCAGAGTCCAAAGACTGGAGAACCTAGAGCTAATGTTCAAGGGCAGGAAAAGTTGGGTGATCCAGCTCCAGGAGAGGAAACTTACCCTTTTCTGCCTTTTTGTTGTATCCAGGACATCAACTCAATTACATAGTCTTCACCCATACTGGGTGAGAGTGAATGTTCCTTCTTTTGTCCATTGATTCAAAAACTTATCTTTTTTTCCTTTTTTTGAGTCTCACTTTGTCACCCTTATAGAGTGCTGCAGTGTCACAGCTCAAACTCTTGGGCTCAAGTGATCCTCCTGCTGCCACATGCCTAGCTATTTCTAGAGACAGGGTCTCAGTGTTGCTCAGGCTGGTCTTCAACTCCTGAGCTCCAACAATCCACCCACCTTGGCCTCCCAGAGTGCCAGGATTGCAGGCACTGTGCCTGGCCTCAAAAGCTTATCTTACAGAAACACTCTCAGAGATACATCTAGAAATAATACTTTGCCAGCTATCGGGGTATCCCTTGACACAGTCAAGTTGACCCTTCAAATTAACCATCACACTGGAGCTGCTAGAGTAAAAAGGGATCTTCCGCATGGGGAGGTGAGAAAGAACCCAAGATTCACCCCATATATTATATCTGTATCTATAATACCCCAGTATTATATCTGTCTGGGTTTGGCTACTAATGCAATACATTTTTACTTTTCTAACTGAGGCTTGATTTTCATTTATTGAGAACAACCCAAAGGATTTTTTTTTTTTTTTTTTTTTGAGACAGAGTCTGACTATATCACCCTTGGTAGAGTGCTGTGGCATCACAGCTCACAGCAACTTCAAACTCTTGGGCTTAAGCGATTCTCTTGCCTCAGCCTCCCAAGTAGCTGGGACTACAGGCACCCACCACAATGCCCAGCTATTTTTTTGTTGTAGTTGTCATTGTTATTTCGCAGGCCCGGGCCAGGTTCGAACCGTCAGCCTTGGTGTATGTGGCCACTGCCTTAGCTGCTGAGCTACAGGTGCTGATCCCAAAAGGATTCTTGTTATGGGACAACATAGGCAACCATGAAATAGGATATAATTTCTTATCAAATTCCTTTGAGGAATGAGGGAGAGACATTGATGAAAACAATACAAACATCTTTCTGGTACAGATGGATAATGCATTTTGCTTGGGGCAGCTCAGTCTTAGCACATTGGAGATAGTTCCAAGAAACACATCAGAAATGCTTCAGGGAATAAAGAAATTGGCTGGAAAAGGAATAGGAACAGGAGCTATATATGGACTGGATGATTAGTCATCTTTAAAGGGGAAACCAAGCAGTGTGGTGATCTTGTGGGCAATATGCTAGGGGAATTTTTCTAGGCTGTAACTGATAATAAGAAGTAAATATAAGGTGAAGGGTCATCCAGGAAGAATACCTCACACCAATAGGTTAGAGGGGAACTGACTCCTTATCTCTTCTTTCCCATTCCTGGATGATACACATTCCTCCTCTTTGTTGTGTGTGCATTTCTAGTGTAAGAAATCTGAAAAGACATCTTGAAAATTGCCTGAAGAAAGACCACATGGAGTGCACTAACTTAAGCAGATGATGTCAATTGCAACACTTAGGCTTCCTCCCAAGTTTATGCACCTGGATAGGCAGACACCCTTTGGAGAAGGTCTTTTTCATAAAATGCTGGGGTCAGTAGGGAAGGAGCATTTTGCTTTTGCTCTTGCTGAGAGAAGAACAGTAAAATAATGAGAGTTCTCAGCTTTATTTTTAAATCCATGGAACAGTTTGGTGGGTTGAGACTTCAGTGGTTCTTTTATCTAGATAAGAAATTATCATGATAATATTTCAAAGTTAATAATTTTTCTTATTTCTTTAAATAAATTTGAGTTGACAATGGATAATGTCTTATTTAAAAAATCCACTAATTTTATTTGTAATTGTCTTCGTTAAGGCTGCTCTAACAAAGTACCATTGACTGGGTGGCTTATAAACAATAGAAATTTATGTCTCACAGTTTTGAAAGTTAGAAATCCAAGGTCAGTTTGCCAGCATGGTTGGGTTCCAGTGAGGGCACTCTTGCAGGATGCAGACTGCTGCCTTTTCACTGTATTCTCATATAGCTGAAAGAGAACACGCTAGCTCTCTGACCTCTTCTTATAAGGGCACTAATTTCATTCATGAGGGCTCCACCCATATGACCTAATTACTTTCCAAATTCCCTACTGTTACTGGAATTTCTTTCTATCCTGGATCCATGGTCTCTGGTTTAAAGAGTGAAACCACAGACCATGAAGATAAGTGACAGGATGGAGTTTATCGACAAGGGTGTGGGGGGAAGCTTGATAAGCATGATAAGCAAAAGAGGGGGAGCAGAACCTATAGAGGATTAAACATCATACTTACTACAACAGCCACCAATATCATAACTTATCTGAGGAATTTCTGAGAACAAGACATTCTCCTAGCAAGCCTGGAAATCTCTTGTGACTTGGAAGGCAAGTCACCAAGTAACTCAGTAATCCTAGAAGAGCAAAGTTCAGTTCTGTAGTAGTAAGACTAATGTTAAACATTAAGCATTTTATGGCAGTTCCTTGAAGGATTAGTGGAGAAAAATTGCATGTAGTATTTTTGGAGATCTTTTCCTTAAGCATATACTCTCTTTCCATCCTTGAAGATCATTTCCTTGAGGACATACTCTCTTGGCACCTATGAGATCATTTCCCTGAGCACGCAGCCCCTGCATGTCTTTGCTTAGTAATCTTTCCACCCATTATGTACCTTCTCAATAAAAGGACTCTGTGAGAAGTGCTCAGTGCTATTCTGCACCTATGATTAGCCTCACCTCTTGCAGCATGTACTGTCAATCTGTATCTTGCATGATCATTTATGTGGTCATGACAAGAACGTCTGGCAGTGGAGGGGGGAATCCAAGCCAGAAGCCCACCCCCAGTCTTCCATGCAGGGGGTTTAAATGCTGTTTTTCCTATCTTGCAGGCAGGGGTCTTAGGGACATATATCACAAGTGGCCAGAGGTCTGAAGGCAGAAAATAATCCTAAAGTTAGTACAGGAATTCAGTCCTTGCAGATTTTGCCTCAGGCAAGGAATCAGGGACGTGTGTTTGCCCACTCCAGGAGGAAATGAATGTGGTCCTTGTGGTCCTTGCTCCAGGCTAGGAATTAGGATGTGTGTTCCCTACTCATGGAGGAACCATCCAGAAAGGGCAGCCAGTTGATGCTTAGAGATGGGGGTCTGTGATGAGACTGATTTCTGAGCTCACTTAGGCCTACAAAATGGGGTGTCCCTGTCCATCCCTGAGTGGAGGAACCCTGTGGCACCATCTCTAAATATTATCACACTGTGGATTGGATCTAATCATATGAAATTTGGTGGGAACAAAAATGTAGAGGCCAGGAGAAAAATTCTCCTTCACCCTCTTAAGTTTTGCTGAAAAATCAACTCACAAGTGTTGGGGGCCTTGTGAGTGGCAGCCACACGTGAACCCTTTCCGTTCCTCCTCTTCCCCTACTCCTCCTAAGACAAAGACAGAAAGGATCTGGCTAGTCCACTCCCCTGAGAAGTTTGTGGCAAAAGACCCTAACTTTCCAGGCAAGCTGTGGAATTTGTCTCCCCTCTACAGTCCCATATGAAAAGGGTCTCTAACTTCCCCCTGGGCTCAGATGCCACCTCTGCGCTGCCCAGGCAGTTCATCTCCCCTTTTAATAAACCTGGCCTGAACATCTCTACTGCAGCCTCATCTCTGGGCACCACTTCTTACACCTTTCAACAAAAGGCATACAAATTTATTAACATATATACAGGGAAAATCACAGAAACAGGTTATGGTAAATCCCCTCATGGTGGCATGAGAGGTTATGAGAGGGAGAAGAGGAGACCTGGCTGGCAAAGCCAGGGCTTGTTACATAGATGAAACCTCACGGGTAGCAGCTCTTAGAGTGAATAGATGGCAAATGTTTCTTTCAGGCTTTTAAAAGTGTCAGATTCTTAGTTACTCTTTCCTGGATCTGGAGGCTCCAGAGAAAGTCTGCTTTTTGGAGCATATTCTCCCTACAGACTCAATCTCCCCCACAGAAGACAGCTTCCCTGTATTCTTGTGTTTCTAATTCTTCTAAATAGTCATCTTGAAATATGTCAAAGAAGTATATTATGGAGAGAAAATTCTGGTTTCCTTCAAAAAGATGGGAAGTGAGATGCAAGATGAAGGGGCAAAAATACACAGCTAGCAGCATAACAGCAGTAAACCTTCTTGGCAGTGGCCCTGAAGCTGGAGGACTGCTGGGCTTTCCAAAGGAAAGTGGAAGTTTGTGCTTGGTTATTTATGGGGAGCACCCCTGGAGCCTCGTCCTGAAGAAACAGCCCCATCCTATTACTCTGTGGACGTAGGATGGATGTAAACGTTTACAGATCCTGAGCACTTTGTGTGCACGGCAGGCAGGGTTTTCAGAAGCAGATTGTTCACTTGCCAGCACACCGCAGGCCACTCATAAACACTGTCTCCTTGGATAACACGGTGACTTCCATTTCTTATCTCTCCCACCTCCGTTTGACTTTAAGAACTAGAGTTTCAATCAACCCTGCTGTCCAGGGGTGGTAGATCCCAAAAGGTTAAAGGGCCAGCCCGCATGCTAGGTTTTCCTGCAAGCAGCCCCCTTTTGTGAAGATGGCCTCGTCTGTCTCCTGGGCAGGGAAGTATTCGTGGCCCTGTGAAAGTGAGCTGGCTCTTCATGAGGTAACCAAACTCCTCTGGAGTAGAAAATATGAAGCTGAATGACACGCATCCAGCCACAGATGTACTAATTTAATTTCATGCCCTGACATCAGCTGCTCCTCTCCACTTAAAAGGAACATTTGCCTCCATCTGTCATCATCTCTCCCTTTCATTTTAAAATCTCTTTGCTCTCTTTTCTTTCCCTCCACTCCCCCCTACTCTCCCCCACAACTTGATGAAATAATGGGGCACATTTAAAATCCAAACTCAGGCAATTCAAATTCTGAACTGATGTGATTTTGCTCCATTCTAAGTGAACCTCGAAGGGTGTCTGGGGAGTAGAAATCAAGGGGCCAAACAAAAAAGCAAGTGCTAGAGAGGAGATTTCGAATGCAAATCAACCTCTTCAACCCATTTGAAACAACCTGCTGTGAACTGGGCTAGAACGTATGGCCCATTAGCACCTTGTTAGGCTGTCAGAGCCAGAGCAGCTGAACAGGGCGCTAATGGGAAGAAAATGGCCGAGACCTTGCCGAGCCCAGCCCCAGCGTCTTGATATTCCACCCTTCTTGCTTTTGAGACCCTAGAGGCAGGGCTGGTAAAACAGCTACTCCAGAGAAAAGAAAGGTAGGAGAGAACAACTTAATTAAACTTGTTAATTTTTTTTTTAAAGAGCCTTTCTAGCAAAAATATAGAGAAATATAGAGGTTTATTTACTTTTTCCAGGGTTGGGGGAGGCAATTGAATTTTTTTTGGTGGGGATCCCTATGTCCTTGCTGTTTCCTGCTTCATTCTATATTAATTTGAGATTTAACAAAAACATTACAAGATGTCAAAAATTGCATGGTAAATTCTCAGTGATAAAGTCTTAATTGTCATAATGCAGATCCTTAAATATAAAATCTATAGTTAACATGCATATCTGTAGACATTAATTTGCAAATGCTTTTAAGAATACAATACTTTAGGATTCACAGAGAGACATTCTCACTAGAATATCCTTGATCCCCTTCTCTTCCCAATGCTTTGGTTGAGAGCCAAGTTAGTGACTTTGTCTCTGAGACCATGATTATACAAAGCTTACAGGTTTTACTAGTGAAGATACTTTCTTTCTTTTTGAGACAGAGCCTCAAGCTGTCACCCTGGATAGAGTGCCGTAATATCACAGCTCACAGCAACCTCCAATTCCTGGGCTCAAGTGAGTCTCTTGCCTCTGCCTCCCAAGTAGCTGGGACTACAGGCACCCACCACAACGCCCGGCCATTTTTTTTCTTTTAGTTGCAGCCGTCATTGTTGTTTGGCGGACCTGGGCTGGATTCGAACCTGCCAGTTCAGGTGTATGTGGCTGGCGCCTTAGCCCGTTTAGCCACAGATGCCGAGCTGTGAAGATACTTTCTAACGCTAGGCTAGTGCGGCCTGTAGCTCACTGAGCTCCAGCTGAAGGAGGAGAAGGAAGGTAAGCCGAGAGGTCTTTATACCATGGCTCCTACAAAGCAGACTGCCTGAAAATCCACATATGGTAAAGTACCCAGGAAGCAACTGGTTACAAAAGCCACTCCCAAGTGTTTGCCCTCTACCAGAGGGTGAAGAAACTTTATTGCAGGCCTGAAACCCTGGTGCTCGTGAAATGAGACATTATCAGAAGTCCTCTGAACTTCCGACTCTCAAACTCCCTTTCCATTGCCTGGTGCAAGAAATTGTTCAGGACTTCGAGACAGATCTGTGTTTCTAGAACACACCTATTGGTGCTTTGCAGGAAGGAAGTGAGGCCTGTGTTGGCCTTTTTGAAGACACCAACCCGTGTGCTCTCTGCACCAAATGTGTAACAATTATGCCCAAAGACATGCAGCTAGCATGCTGCCTACGTGGAGACGGTGCTTAAGAATACACTAGAATGGGAAAACATTTCATTATCAAAAAAAAATCCCCTTCATGTTATTGATAGTTCCGAACATTAGATTCTTTTCCTCCATGGGCTCAAAAGATATCTAAGTATATGATTGCGAGTGGAAAAATAGGGGACAGAAATCAGGTATTGGCAGTTTTTCCATCTTCATTTGTGTGTGAATTTTTAATGTAAATGCAGGATGTGGAGCATTAATGTGAATTGAAATGTGTCAGTGAACAAATTTCAGCAGTTCAACTTTATAATTATACATAAGCCTATTAAAGTTTTCTGGACGATGCCAGCATTTGGATTTTTTAAAAACAAGTGAATTTCTTATTGACAGCAACTACATGATGTCTGTAGCATCTTTATGACATAGAAGATTCTATCCAATCCCTGTATTTCTGAATTGTCCTACCTGAAAGTACATGCTTTTAATGTTGTCTATCTGCTGTGCTGTTCTGTAAGCTTGCTATTCAAATATATTAAACCATACAAAAATTAGATATTCCACTATTAGGCAACAGAAATATTTTCTTTCCAGTTTAAAAATGCACAAAACAAACTGGAAGATTTACTGACATAATGACCCATTAGAGATGGCCGTGGGGGGGAAAATCTGTTACAAGATTTTTGCCAAAAAGTTGGATTGTGATGGTGGTGCCTTTAAGGTTAGGCTGAATGAGCTTGGCCTAACTTAGGGTCACTGACTTTACAAACTTAGGACTTATACACAGACAAAAACCTCCGCCAAACAGCAACCACACAAATTAATGTGGAGGTTGGAAAAAACAGTTACTAGAGAATTTGTGGTTTCTCAAATGCATTCTGCCATTTTCAAGACAACATTCTTTGAAAGTATTTACAAATTATCGTGTTGTCATAACCAGAACAGTTTTAAGTGGTTTTTATTTGGAGTAAGGGGATAGAGTTCATGACCTCCTAAGGTCACCAGAGAGTTTCTGTGCTTTCAGATACATTTAAAAACCAATAAGAGATAAAATAACCCAGGGGCATTTTAGTTTTTATTTAAGTCTGGAAGTGGAGATTAAGATTTCCAATACTGGGACGATTCTTTTGTCTCTCTGACAGGATAAAAAATGAGTAATAAATAACTATATTATACTTAATTTTACAAAAGTGCAAAGTAAGGGCAAAATTTTGCAAGTTTTAAAATAGTGCAATGTAAGTGCTAAACCTGAATAGTCTTTTGCTTTCATTCCTAAGGGAGATTTCTCCCACTTTTTTCTATAGGCAGGTTCCCTGAGTGCTAACTGACATCCTGCTTTTCTTAAGGGATATGGAAATTTCCCTGGGACAGCTGTGCTATGCTGGCTAAGGTTAATGAACACCCACAAAGACTGAGGAAGAGAGAGAGCATTCTTCACCAGATGATTAGCATGCCTGCATTCTTTCCTCTGTGGTAATGATGGCCAAAAAGGTGCCTGGTGATAGAGGGGAGAATGGAGGGTTGCTGCTGCTTCTGCCTCAAACGCTTATTAAAATTCATTTCCATTCAAATAGCCATCCTCTGATTTTCATCATCAAATAAGCACACACTGTACATACTTAACAGGCAGGAGACCTGTGCCCAGTTCATGTCTTTTTTGAAGCGAAGGCCTGTTCTCTTAATGAATGTCCATGCTTATCTCTCTATGTAAATTTCTCCCCTCTCCTGTTTCTTACCCTTCCACTTCTTTGCTACCCCAGTTCTGGGGTCTTTGATGGGCAGCCTAGATGCCTATTATAATGATAATTCATTTGGAGAGAAATGGAATCTTCTAGTCTAGCTCATTATAAAGGTGAAGCCCTAGAGAGGGCAGGCTGGAATGAACAGGTTTACAGAATTATTTTTTTGCCTCTACAAGAGGCAGAGGCAGGATGGGGATGGTTTTCTTACTTCCTTCTGCTTTGGGTTTCTCTTCCTTTGGAACTGGCCTCCATTCCCAGACACGGTAATTGTCTCCTGGCATGCCTGGGGACCACCAAGAGCTGGAAAGCATTTCAACTTAGGCATTTCCACACCGAACAGCTGCTGGAGACAGCTGGGCCTGCCCTGGTGTTGTCAGAGAGAAACCAAGTAGCAAATGTCTGTGTACTGGGCTTCCTTAAGAGGTCTGAGTGCTCTGATAATTCAGTACATAAGAAACATTTTGGCTGGTAGTATGCAAGATAGGGAACGCTTATTTTAATTTTTCTTTTTAAACATAAGGGCCACAAAAATTCTTTGAGGGCTTTAGAAATCTCAGAGGATATAATCTAGAAGGGTATCAATAAAGCACATGGATAAGTACTAAGAGTTTGATTTTTTAAAATCCAATTTAACATTCTCATTTAATTTATTTACTTAATGAGATTTAAAAAATTGATTTCTAAATATTTATGGGATTACAAGTGTAATTTTGCTACATTGACATAATGCATTGTGGTAAAGTCAGAACCTTCAGTGAGTCTATCACTGGAGCAACACGCATACCATGTAACTGGTCACCATCACTCCCCTTTCACTCCTGACCCATCCAAGTTTCCATCGTCCATCATTGCACACTCTTCCTTCCTGGGTACACATTATTTAGCTCCCACTTTGCCTTCTTGTGTCTGGGTTATTTAATTTAATATAATGGCCTGCAGTTCATCTGCCAAAATACATGATTTTATTCTTTTTTATGGCTAAGTAGTATTCCATTTTGTATATGTACCACGTTTTCTTTATCCATTTCTCTACTGATGAATGCTTAGATTGATTCCTTATCTTTGCTATTGTGATTAGTGCTGCAAGATACATAAAAGTATAGGTGACTTTTTTATTATTGTGATTTATTTTTCTTTGGGTAGATAGTAGTGAGATTGCTGAATTGCATAGTAGTTGTATGTTTTCTCTGAGAAATCTCCATACTCTTTTCCATAGAGGTTGCACTAGTTTACATTCTCATTGAAAGTGAACTTGGGTCATTATGAAAGTTTTGAGATACACAAAAATTAGAAAATGTAAAATCCACATAGACAGAAACAAATGAAGTCCTCACAGCAACACTACTAAGCCAAGTAAGCTGAAACTTGCATGGGTGAATCAGAAAGGGTACTGTCAGCTCCGTTTCCTGGAAGTAAAATAAAGGACCATAACATAGTATGTCTCAAAAGTTGCACAGTGACCCATGTATAAATGTTTCCTTTTCTCTGTATCTTTACCATCTGTCCTTTTTTTCGTCATTTTCGTAATAGCCATTCTGTTTAGTATAAGATGATATCTCATTATAGTTTACATTTCTCTGATGATTAATGATGTTGAACATTTTTTCATATACGGTTGGCCATTTGTCTTCTTTTGAAAAATGTCTATTCATGTCTTTAGCTCACTTTTTAATGGGATTTTTTTGGATGTTTTTGTTTGAGTTGTTTAAGTTTCTTGTAAATTTTAGATGTTAGCCCCTGTTAGATGTATAGTTTGCAAATATTTTCTTCCATTCTGTAGATGTCTGCTTATTGCCTGCTTATTTCGTTTGCTATACAGAAGCTTTGTAGTTGGATTATATTACGTTTGTCTGTTTCTTTTGCCTGTGCTCTTGAGGTAATAGTTATGAATTCTTTGCCTAGAGAAATGTTTAGAAGAGTGTTCCCTTGGTTTTCTTCTAGTATTTTTATAGTTTCATTCTTACATTTAAGTTTTTAATTCATCTTTAGTTTATTTTTGTATATGGTTGAGAGATAGGGGTCTAGTTTCACTTTTCTCTTTTTCTTTTTTTCTATTGACAGAGTCTTACTTTGTCACTCTCGGTAGAGTGCCATAGTGTCTCACAGCAACCTCCAGCTCTTGGACTTAGGTGATTCTCTTGCCTCAACCTCCTGAGTAGTTGGGATTATAGGCACCCGCCACAATGCCTGGCTATTTTTTGTTGCAGTTTGGCTGGGGCCGGGTTCAAACCTGCCACCTTCAGTATATGGGGCTGGCACCCTATTCACTGAGCCACAGGTGCTGCCCTAGTTTCACTTTTCTGCATATGGCAATCCAATTTTCCAGCACCATGCATTGAAAAGGGTGTCCTTTCCAAAGCATATGTTCTTATCAATTTTGTCAAAGATCACTTGGCTATAAATATGTGACTTTATTTTTGGGTTCTCTACTCTGTTCCATCATTTATGTGTCTATCTTTATACCATTACTATGCTCTTTTGGTCACTATATCCTTGTAGTATAATTAGAAGTTCAACGAGATGATGCCTTCAGCTTTATTCTCTTTGCTCAAGATTGAATTGACTATTTGGACTATTTTTTGTTTCCACAGGAACTTGAGAATTTTTTTTTTTCTAATTCTGTAAAAAATGACATTGGTGTTTTGACAAGGATTGCCTTAAACCTATAGATTGCTTTGGGCAGTATGGCAATTTTAACAAAATTAATTCTTCTGATCCATGAGCGTAGGCTGTTTTTCCCTTTGTTTGTCATGTACAATTTCTTTCATTAATAGTTTTCCTTGCAGATATCTTTTACTTCATTGGTTAAATATATTCTAGTTATTTTTTTTAGTAGGCATTGTGAATTTAGCTCCTGGCTAGATCGTTGTTATTGGTGTATAGAAATGCTACTGATTTGCATACGTTGATTTTGTATCCTGAAACTCTACTGAATTCCTTAATAGAATATAAAAGTTTTCTTATTTTGAGACAGAGTCTCATTTTGTCACCCTTGCTAGAGTGGTGGTGTCATAGTTTACAGCAACCTGAAACTCTTGGGCTCAAGTGATTCTCTTGCCTCAGCCTCCCAAATAGCATGGACTATAGCGCCTACCACAATGCTGGGCTATTTTTAGAGATGGAGTCTTGCTCTTGCTCAGGCTGGTCTCAAACTCCTGAGCTCGGGCAATTCACTTTCCAGTGCTCGGCTTTCCAGTGTGCTAGGATTATAGGTGTCAGCCACTGTGCCCCACCCATAAGAGATTTTTTTTGTAGAGTATTTTGAGTTTTCTAGATATAAGATCATATCATCAGCAAACATCGACAATTTTACTTTCTCTTTCCCTAATTCTCTGCCTTTTTTTTCTCTCTTGCTTGATCGCTCTGCCACGAGCTTTCAGTACTGTGTTAAGTAATTGTGAAAGTGGGCTTCGTTGTCTTGTTTTAGTTCTTAGAGGGGGTGCTTTCCACTTTTCCCTGTAAAGTATGATGTTGGCTGGGGGTTTATCATGTGTAGCCTTTATTATTTTTAGGCATGTTCTTTCTCTAATTTGTTAAAGATTTTTATCATAAAGGAATAGTGAATTTTATCAAATGCTTTTTCTATGTCACTTGAGATGATCATGTGATTTTTGACCTTACTGCTGTTTATATGACATGTCGCTTATATTGGTTTGCATGTTTTGAATTATCCTTTCATCCTTGTTATAATACCCTACTTGCTTATGGTGTATTATCTTTTTTGTGTGCTGTTGGATTTTTTTCCCTTTCACTTTATTTTTCTTTTAATTTTTACAATATGGGGGGGTACATTTATTTGCCATTGGACTTGATTTTATAATATTTCTTTGAAGATTTTTGGGTCTATGTTCATCAGGGATATTGGTCTGTAATTTTCTTTTTTGATTGTGTCTTTGCCTGGTTTAAGTAACAGAGTGATACTACCCTGGTAGCATAAATTAGGGGGAATTTCCCCTTTGATTTTTATTTTCAGTAGGATGGGTTTTAGTTCTTTTTTGTATGTTTGGTAGAATTCAGCTGAATCGATTTTTGTTTTGGCAATTTTTAAAAAAAAAATCTGTTCTCATTATTGGTCTGTTCAGGAGTTCTGTTTCTTCATGGTTCAATCTCAGGAGGTTCTATCTTTCCAAAATTTTGTACCTCTTTGTGCCTTTTGCTCTAGGTTTTCTAGCATGTGAGCACATAGTTGTTCAATATAGGCTTTGTTGATCTTTTGAATTTCTGTGACATAGGTTATAATATCCCTTTTTTCTTTTATGATTTTGTTTATTTAAATCTTCTCTCTTATTTTCTTTGCTAGTCAACCTAGTGGTTTACCTTTTTGAAGAAGCAACTTTTTACTTTGTTGGCTCTTTGCGTAGTTTTTTTTCCTTCTTTTTTGGTCTCTATTTTACGTAGTTCTGCTCTGATCTTTGTTCCTTTCTTTTCCTAATTTGGATTAGATTTGTTCTTGTTTTTTTTTATTCCCTTGAGGTGTGGTAATATTGTTAGATTTTGATTTTCTATTTTTTTGATATAGGCATTTAATGATATAAACTTCCCTCTTAGCACTGCTTTTACTATATCCAACAGGTTTCTGTATTCTGTGTTTTCATTTTCATTTGTTTCAAAACATTTTTTAAATTTTTGTTCTAATTTCTTCATTGACCCAGTGATCATTTAGTATTCCTAGTGTTTATGAACATTTCAGTGGTCCTCTTTGTATTGATTTACAGCTTACTTCATTGTGGTCTGAAAGATACTTGATATGATGTCAAATTTTAAAAATTTGTTAGGACTTGTTTTGTAACTTAACATGTGGTCTGTCTTGGAGAATGTTCCCTTACTAATGAAAAGAATGTATGTTCTGTAATTGTTGAGTAGACTGTTTTATAAATGTCTGTTAACTCTAATTGATCTAAAGTACAATTTCAATCCGATGTTTCCTCATTGATTTTCTATCTTGATGATTTGTTCAGTGCTGTTAGTGGCATGCTGAAGTCTTCCACTTTTATTGTATTACTGTTTATTTATTTCTTTGGATCTAGCAATATTTGTTTTATGAATCTGGGTGCTCCAATATTACGTGCAAATATATTTGGAATTGTTATGTTCTCTTTCTAAATTGATTCTTTTACCAGTTTGTAATAGTCTTCATTGTATGTGTGTGTTTTTATAGTTTTTGATTTAAAGTCTGTTTTATATGATACAAGTACAGCTGCTCCTGCTAGCTTTTTTTTTTTTTTCTATTTGCACAGATTATAGTTTTTTATTCCTTTACTTTCAGTCTGCATGTGTCTTTATGGTTAGGTAAGTTTCCTATAAATAGCAGGTAGTTTGAATTTTTTAAATCTGTTTTTGCAATCTATGTACTTTAGGTGGAGTACTTAACTACTTTATATTCAAGGTTAATATTGATATGTGAGGCTTTCTTCCTGTCATATTGTTAATTGTTTTCTAATTTATAAATTCTTTGTTTCTTTGTCTTTTAATATTAGTGGTTTATTGAATTCTGTCATGTTGTCATTTGATTACTTCCTTTTTCTCCTTTGTATAACTGTTCTATTGTGAGTTTTATTTTTTTGCGTATGTTTTTTTTGATTGCAAATATTGATCTTTCTTTTCCATGTTTAAGACTCCATTGAGAATTTCTGTAGGGTCCACTAGTAATGACTAATTCCCTCAGCATTTGCTTGTCTGGGAAGGACTTTATTTCTCCTTCATTTATGGAACTCATTCTTTCAGGATATAAAATTCTTAGCTGACATTTTTTTTTTATTTCAGCAATTTGAAAATACTACCTCATTCTTTTCTGGACTGAAAGGTTTCTGCTGGGAAGTCTGTTATTAATCTGATGGTTTCTTCTATAGATGGCAAGATACTTTTTTCTTGATAATTTTAAATTATTTTTCACTTTGATGTTCGACATTCTGAATATAATTTAACCATGTTGAAGTCCTTTTTAAAAAAGAATTTGTCTGAGCATCACTGGACCTCCTGTATTTGGATGTGTAACTCTCTTGGTATATGTGTATTTGGGAAGTTATCATCAATTACTTTCTTGAATAGTTTTCCTAAACTTTTGGTCTCTGTTCCCCCTGGAAAAAATACTGGCAATTCATAACATTGGTCTCTGTGTAGTTCCAGAGATCTTGAAGGCTTTGTTCCTTCTTTTTTATTTTTTTCCTTATTTTTTTGTCTGATTGGCTTTTTCAACAGACCTGTGTTCAACTTCTGAGATTCTTTCTTCTGCTTGTTCTGGTTCATAATTGAAGCTTGTAACATTCAAATTGTGTTTTGTATTTCCTTCTATGAATTTTTCATTTCTAGAATTTGTTTTTTAAGACATCTGTCTCCTTAATAAATTTCTTATTCATATCTGTAATTGATTTTCTTTTCTTTTCTTTTCTCTCCCTCTTTTTTTTTCCCTGAGAAGCCAAGTTTTACTCCTTTCCCCTGGGTAGAGTACTATGGCATCATAGCTCACAGGAACCTCAACTCTTGGGCTCAGGCAATCCTTTTGCATCAGTCTCCTGAATAATTGGGAGTACAGGTACATGCCATAGTGCCTAACTAATTTTTCTATTTTTAGTAGAGACAGGGTCTTGCTCTTGCTCAGACTGGCAGAATTAATCTTCTGATTTTTTTTTTTGATGTTATTTTTTAAGATCCCTTTTATATTTTATTTAACTTCTATAAAATCCACATTTTGATTACTTTATCAGGCATTTTAAGGAATGCCTTTTGATTGGCCGTCTGTCCAATTTTAGAAAATATATTTGTTAGGGAAGAATTTTCTCCTAATGCTGTCTCATAAATGTTTTTGGTTGAGCATGACACTTTGGCTTTAATTTAGGGTGCCTGAAAGGGCTTGATCTTTATATGATTTATTCAGCAGTACACAATATCAGCAGCATTCAGCATTGTCAGCGATATTTGTGATTTCCTCTGTGGCTTAGGGTATAATTATTAGGTGATAGTCTTGTGAAATCTTTCTAGGGCCTTTAACATGGTCTGAACCAGTCTTCAGTCCCTGGTGATGGCAGCCCTGGGCTCAGCATGACTGTTTTTAGGCCTCAGAGCAGT
The DNA here is from genome assembly GCA_963574655.1 of Perodicticus potto. Classification (NCBI taxonomy): domain Eukaryota; kingdom Metazoa; phylum Chordata; class Mammalia; order Primates; family Lorisidae; genus Perodicticus; species Perodicticus potto. Next base: position 8,509 of record CAUYRH010125083.1, on the reverse strand, counting down.
TTACACTGGCACCTATGTTAGTAGTTCCTGGAAGGTTGATTCCTGGGCTACTGAATGACTTGCTCAGAAGCTAATGGTGAGAGTGGTAGGCTAGGTATGTGGGTGAATTCTCATGCTCCTGGGCATTTGGTGTGATGTGGGTGATGACAGTAGTGGTGGTGGAACAACCCACTGGTACCCAAGTGGTCTGTGCTTATGTTGCTGGTACCTGCAATGGGTTAGGCAGACTAGTCACTAGTCCTATAGCTGCCCATGGGAGGGTGGTGGGTATTGTCCTCAGTTTGCCTGGGAAGTCTTGGTCTTTCTTGTTCTCTCCTATCTGAGTGGCAACAACTGTAGCTTCATCTGCCCAAACTCATCTTAAGGACAGGGCATAGCTTAGTGTTAGCTTCTCAAAATGGTGCCTTGAGTCTGTTACCAGAGAAGGTGGGGTTCCTCCTAGGTAGGCAGCATGAGACAGAAGCTCTTGAGAGTTTAGTCCACTCTGTCTCAGTTTCAAGTCAAGTGTAACTAACCTGCAGCAGGGCAGTGGAGACCTTCTCAGGGGTATGTGGGAATCCCCTGCCTCCACTTGCCCTTTTCGGAGAACTACAGCAGTGTAAGGCACATTTGTAAATCTTTTGTATCTAGATTATCAGAATGGCACCCAGCTGAAGCTGCTCTAGGCTCAGGTGTTAAATACATTAAAGTGTATTTCCTTTCAGGAGAATTATCTCTATGCAATCTCTGGGCAGATCCCTGAGTTAGGCTTGAGGCCCACATTGGTTGGGGAGTTCTCTTATAGCCAAGATTATAAAATACTGTTTTGAAGTATGGAGCTAAGGAGGTTTCCTTTTACTGTTTCTGTTTCTCTCTTACTGCCAAGCCCACTGCCAAGAACAAGGAGACACAGGCTCGGGGACAGAGAGTCAGTGGTAATGACTGGCCGCATACCACTGGGGTGCTCAGGTGGCACAGGCTGGGTTTGTCCCCTGCTGCAGGCTCTGATATACGCAGATCACCATTGCCACAACTGCCACAGCCCCTTATACACCTGAGGAGCAGAGTTGAGCTAGGCCTGAGGCCAGCAAGTAAAACAGACTGTTGTGGCCATCTGGACATAATGCTCTCAGGCTCCTTCTCACTCAGCCCAGGGCCTTAGAAACGTCCTGGGTCGTCAAGCTCTAGAGGGAGATGCGGTAGCACAGCAGCTGCTGGGGTGGCAGTCATGACAATACAGTCGGAGAGTTCTATTAAAATCACAAGATTGCATTTTCTAGCATGTATCAGTTAGTTATTTATCCTATTATAGTTAAAGACCAATAAGTGCAGGATAACAACTAGCTTTCTCTTATTTTGTTTTTAGTTTTAGTTTTAATTTTTAAAAACCCTCAAACTTTGAGATCTAAAATAACCTAACTCATTCTTGTGGGTTGAAAATCATGACTACATCTGTGAAGAGTCCTGATGGGGAAAGTGGGGGAAGAAATTAATTCTGCAAAGCATATGCTAAAACAAAATATAAAATAAGTGAGATTTGGGGTAAAGCAAAGAAAATATTTCTTGCTCAGGGTCTGATTCTTGTGATTGCTTTCTTCTGTTGAAGCATATTGTGCTTCCTAATTTTAGAAACTTGATTATTCATAGGCAATTCAATCTGATAAGGCAATTTTGCTGTTTTTCAACATTGAAATAGAACAAATTCAGAAAGTTTGATGTTATCTGGAGGGTATACCTGCCTCTGGCATCCTGCAGTCATTGTCAGGACCTCTTTTCTAACCCTCAGCAGCCCCCACATAGCTTGGGCATCAAATGACCTGACAATATCTGATTCTTTATTGCTTTGACCACATTGTTTTTCACTTAGGAAATGCCACTCACTGCTCATTGAACAATATGAACAAAGTTGTGTAGGTGTAGAATTATTAGAATAGCTGTTTTAGTCTCATCAATTTCAAGGTTGGCAAGCATCCCCCTTTCTTATCTGTAACAAAAACCAACCAAGGCAATGTGAAACATTCTAAGAGAGGCAGTATGGATGAAACCATTTATTAGATTTATAAGAGCTGAAGGAAAGTGCTAAAGCTATCCATCTTCTATACTTTATTGAGAACAGGACCAATGACTCAGACTATCAGGAAGTATCTCCAAGGCAGAATTGAAATCTTAAAGTAAGCAGAGAATAAGTACATACATTTTAGGAGAAGAGGGATCAACGGCAGGAGTAAGAGATGCAGGTAAGCCTCCAAACACATTGGATACAAATCTGTCTGCAACAGCTACTCAGATACACAACTTTGTAAATAAAGATCTCATTTCAGAAGGCTTTAAAGATTTTTTTTCCTTAGTCCTTTCCTGTGTTGGATATCATATCTTTAAATATCAGATGACAGTAGGCAAAATTTTTATTTGGGTCATAAGAGATGCATGTATATGTGTGAATAAATAAAACTAAGAATGAGGTAAAGAACAAATAATGGAAGTTAATTGAGAATCTTCATGAGGTAGCTCTTGGTAGGTTGAAATTATCAGAATAAGAAAAATTGGCTGTAAAAACTTTTTCTTTGGTTTAGAAGTGTGCCAAGCACATGAGTTTGGAAAGTTATGTAAATCTAAAGACAATTTTGCTTTAGAATGTTGATAATATAAAGTTTTAATCTGTTTATTTAAAGGTTTTGTGGATTTGATTCTTTCGGTTTAGACACTGATTTCAATGTCTCTTTTTTGGGCCTACATTCCTTTAGACATAACTGATTTCAGGCCACACCGTGCTGTCGAAAAGCTATGTGACTTGGGACTAGTTTTATTTATCCCTTGTTTAGCTCAATTTCCTCAGTTGTAAGATGGGAATAACAATAGTCCTTATTGCAAAAATGAAGCTGATAATGAAATTAAAGCAGTTAACTCAGTGCTCAATAACAAATGTTGGCTATTATTATTATTTAGAAAAGTGGGTGACAGACTTCTGGACATTCTAGAGGAGTGTTATTGTAAAGCAAGAAGAGGGTGTTGGGTCAGGAATTATCTATGGTGTTTGATTAATGCAAAGAATTGAGGCTAAAATTTTAATTCCATTGAAAAAATCTTCACTAAACACCTACCAAGTTTACATTATACAATCCCTGCTCTCCTGTAGACTGTAGTCAAGTAATAGAAATAAGATACCTACTGAACTTCCTTTGTTCCAAGAATGACATAAGTGCTCCAAGGAAGTTTCACACACATGGAGTGATATGAGCTTAAAGGACAAGCATGTCATTACTGGGGCTTAGGAAATGATACCCCAAAATGCAGGCCTCAGAGACAAAGTCTCTCTCTGACCTCCCCCTCTACTGTCTCTTGCCCCTGATTTTCTCCTGAGGTAATCCATGGAAACAAGAATTCCCCTTCTTGAGTTGGGTCATTGAAACCAGAATCCCTTTTCCCCAGAACCAGCCATTAATCAAGCCTAATCCCCCATGTTTCCATGTGAAACCTGCCTATAAAGAAATTAAGACCCTCATTCCAGAGAGGTCCTAACCCACATCCAGAAGGAAGGAATGCTATAGCAGGGAAGCCAAGAAGAATCTAAACAGACAGGTCTGTCTGGGATCATTCTAGTCCATCAATTACTATTAGATCATATCCTTTTCATCCAATCACATTTCTATGTGGCTATCCCTGGTTTATCAGACCTAAGCATAAAAATCACATTGCTTCCATGTATCTTCGAAACTTCATTCTGAAGGCTCCCAAGTCATGTAAAACTATAAAACAAATATATTTGTTATGTTTTTCTCTCCCTCTTTATTTTTATTTTTATTTTTTATTTTTTGAGACAGAATGCACTCTGTCATACTGGGTAGAGTGCTATGGTATTATAGCTCACAGCAACTTCAACCTCATGGGCTCAGATGATCCTCTTGTCTCAACCTCCTGAGTAGCAGGGTCTATAAGCACCCTCAACATACAGCTAGTTTTTCTATTATTAGTAGAGATGGGATCTCACTTTTCTTCTGGCTGGTCTTAGACTCCTGAGCTCAAGCAATTCACCTGCCTCGGCCTCTTAGAGTGTTTGGATTATAGGCGTGAACCACTACACCCAGCCTGTAGTTTTCTCTTGGTAATCAGTTTTTGTTATAGGGTTGTCTCCTATGACTTTTATGAAGAGGAGGAAAGAGACCACCACCCTTCCACCTGTATACTACCTTTAGTAGGCATGGAGGTTGTCAGAGAAAGCTTAGGAAGAGCAAGTGAGGTTCCTTCTTTATAAATAGGGTATAAATTTGAAAGGCAGAAGTCAGAAACCACATTTATTTAATAAGAATGTATTGAGTTTTTGCTATACACTCATTTATGTGATAGAGATTCAGCAGTGAGCAAAGTAGATGATGAAGTGCTTTCCTTGCTGAAACCAGAACATTTGAATAAATGCTCTTTGATTTTTAGAAGAAAAAAATTTAAGTTTTATGATTAAAAGTAAGAATGATTTCCAAATAAATATCTTCAAGTCACAATGCCTCACTTACCTGTATTCAACAAGCATAACATTGTGATCCATTTCTCAAAATTGGAAGATTAGAGGCAAAATATTATAGATAGACATAAAGTGATAAAATCTTAAGGCAAAAAGTGTACTTTTCACTCTGTTTCTTTGACTCATCCTCATATCCATTAAGTTTTTCTATGTAACATAAAGATAATTTCTTCTCTATATATCCATTTCTATGTTTATATCTTTCTCTCCATCTCTCAATATAAATTTCCCCAAGAGTAGTATATCCAAGCTAAGTTCCTTCGTAACTGAGAGTCTACATTTTATATTCTAACTTGTCCACTTGACAGGTTTCAGCTCCTGGTTCTTTATTTCTACTTTCAGTTTATAGTGTGGTACTCCTGAACATTCTTTTCACAGTACTCCAAACAGTTTATGTGATGGAAATGAATCTAATTATAATATAGTACTCTATTGAGCTCTATTAATCTCCCTGAGGGAACAAGGTGGAAAACTAATGTTGATGGATCCTGTCACTCTTCCCCTAAATACAAAATTATTGAATTGAAGACAAAATAATTATTAGCAAATCTGGCAACACCATGACTTTTAAGAGTACTGTATTTTGTTTCTTGGACAGGCACATTTGTCCTTGGTTTGCCTGAAGGCTTCAAGTGTCCTGGGCAATATCCATCTTCATTGAGTTTTGAAATCCCAGAAGTATGAACAAACCAGATGGCCCCCTGCAAATGAAGATGAATGTATATAATGGTCATTCAAAAACTCTCAATATTTGATATTGCCATATGCAGTGAGGAGTTTGCTGCTTGCGAAAGAGGGGAGTGATGTGTTTGTCCATGGTCCTGAAATGTCTACCTTGACTTTAGATGAAGAGCCATTACTAAAGACAGTAGTAAAATTACAAATCATATTTAAAAGAAGAATTCTGACTTGGTACCATATGACTTTTTCACAGTGCTGATTTACTAACTGTCTCTTTTTAATTATCCTCTTTTTCTTACTCTCTCTCTCAATCTCTCTCTTGACCTTGGGTCATGGGAAGAAAATGTCAAGGTTTGCAGGGGGAAAGGAGCATGTATTTATTAAAGGCAGATGGTTGAACTGCAGCTAGAATTTGTCGCTTCCTATTATAAAATCCTATTGCAAAGATTTTACAACTAACTATAAAAAATTATACTGTTGGATAAAACTTAGGAAAGAAATGACTCTTTGCTGGCTAACTAATTAAGGAAAAAATCCTATAACCTATAAGTTGTGCTCATGGAAAATAAAGTAAGGCTAACTATTCACCACCTATTGTGTGAATTATAATTTGAAAATCAATAACTAAGTAATGTATTTAGGACTTCAAACCCCAGAGTTGTACAATGTTAGCCAATCAGGATTTGGTATTCAGGGAAAAACATTGATAGTGGTGCCAAGAAATGGCTGAGATGTTGAAGTTCATGAGCCAGCTGTTATGCATCTGTTCTACTTCTACCAATATCATTATGAGGAACAGGCTTTGTGAGTTGGCAAGAAAATCTAATGCCTGATGCTTTTGAAATTATTAAATAAGATGACATTACTTCATCTCATATCATGGCCACCTGAGGCTTTTTATAATTGGTATAGAAATTTCTCTAAATGATGGAATTTAAAAGTAGAAAACAGAGCAGGTCCAGATTTAACATATTTGGTCTTATACTATAAAGTGATGCATATATTTCTATTTCAACAGAAAAAATAGGGGGAAAAATCATCTCTTTTTTAGGAAGCAGTCAAGAAAATAAATACTAGAATTCTAACGTGAAACATGTTTGAAACTTGCAATTCAGATATCTAAAACTATCAATATGTTTGTCCTAAAATATAAATTACCAGAATTTGATTGTATGGTAAATTCTTTCGGCTATGACTATTCACTATTCAAATAAAAGAAAAGAAGATAGAAATTATAATTATATGATAATGCTTCACTAATTCTTGTAAAAGAGTTAATTTATTAAATATTATACAACAAATACTCAGAACAATGACTGGCACATAGCAAGCCCTTCTATTACAAATGTTTTTTTGTTGTTACTGATGTTGTTTTCTTGACTGTTGTAACTATAATAGATGGGGTCAAAAGCATATCTCCTAGGCAACAAAACCAATATGTTAGTTAAATATAAACACCAGAGGTGCCTAGAAAACCTTCTTCTCTCCTTTTCCTTCCCATCCCACTGCCTTACCTATAGATCTCAGTGTGTGTTTTTTTTGATCCTGATAATTTCAGATTAAGTTACTATAGTTTTTTTTCCTTGTTGCCCTCGGTAGAGTGCCATGGCATCCCAGCTCCCAGCATCCTCCAGCTCTTGGGCTTAGGCAATTCTCTTGCCTCAGCCTCCCTAGTAGCTGGGACTATATGTGCCTGCCACAAAGCCGGGCTATTATTTGTTGCAGTTTGGTGGGGGCTGGGTTAGAACCCGCCACCCTCAGTATATGGAGCCAGTGTCCTACTCACTGAGCCACAGGCATCGCCCAGAACTTTAATTTTATTTTTTTAATTTTATTTTCAGTTGGCTCAGGCCACCTTTGGTGTATGAGGCTGGTGCCCTAACTACTGTGCTATGGCAGCCGAGCCAAGTTACTATAGTTTAAATGAAAGCTAATAGTGAAAAGGCACAAATGTGTCTCTGGATGATCTAAGGCAGATGCTTTGACAAAAGCATCTTTGATTCAAATTAAAAAAAATATATATTAAAAGGATCATCAGGCTTTTTAGTCTTGAATCCAAGGGGTAAAACAACAGCCAAAGTTTCCTTATATAAAAATGGGAATAATAAGACCTATTTCACAGAGTATAAGGAGGATTAAATGAAATATCTTCAAAGTAGTTAGCACAGTGCTTGGCACTTCGTGTCTAAGTGTTTTTTAAAAATTATTTCTTTTATGGCTTGGTGCCCATAGCTCAGTGGGTAGGGCACTGGCCATGTACACCTGGGCTGGTGGGTTCGAACCCAACCCAGGTCTTCCAAAAACAACAATGATAATTACAACAACAACAACAACAAAAAAGCTAGGTGTTGTGGGCGCCTGTAGCCCCAGCTGCTTGGGAGGCTGAGGCAAGAGAATCACTTAAGCCCAAGATTTAGAGGTTGCTGTGAGCTGTGATGCCTCAGCACTCTACTGAAGGCGAAGAAGTGAAACTCTGTCTCAAAAAATAAACAAATAATTATTTCTTTTGGTGCTCCCTTCGCAGCACATATACTAAAATTGGAATGATGCAGAAAAGATTAGCATGGCCCCTGCTAATGCATTTGCAAGGATGACATGCAAATTCATGAAGTATTCCATTTTTTTTTTAAAAAAACAAATAAATGATTATTCCTTTGGAATTTTATTCTCATTCTTGCTCTTATTTCTGAGTGGAACAAGAATAGCTGAGGGATTACAGAGATTCTGAACTTGTTCTGCAAGTAGACACCAGAAAGTAAAGCACTCCCCTTCAGCAACTTCTGTCTGAGATGATAAAATTAACTCAGTCTTCAAGGCCTAGGGAGCTTCATGCCAGGCCCCACTTTGTCTCTGATGCCTTCCTCCTAAATAGTGAATATACTTAAAATGAGCTCAGTCAACCATGGGGCATGTGAAGCTACTTTATTCATCTCAGGGCAGCAGTTCATACCTGGTAGTAATTTGTAGACTTGGGAGTCACTGAATCCAGAAAGACTCTACTGAAGAGAAGCCTTAAGATTTTAGGGTAGTCTCTGCTCAGTTTTGTGCCCTAATTTTTCTATGGCTTTTACCTCTGCTCCAAACTAGAGGGCATCTCTTTGTTTTTGCATGAAGATGGAGGAAGTTGGGATGTCTAGTATTCGCGGGCTGGATTCAATGAGGTTTACATGTAATCTAGACCTTCAACATTTCTAAAAGTCTCTGCTCCCTTGGTTTCCTATGGGTAACCATTTTCTTTAATTTGTTTTGTTTTTCCCAATGCATACATTTTATGAACATATCTCTGTTTCATATCTTTTCTGGGTAGATCATCTCCCTGCAGGTCTCAAATTG